>VDFB02300042.1:0-109219 GCA_007258455.2 Sequoia sempervirens | reverse complement strand
CTACAATAAAAAATTTACAAAAGCATGCAAGCTCCCTTGTCCATATTGTCCATGTGTGTGCATTCAAACTCTTAAACGAATGCCATTTTGCAAATCCATTAATTGTTTCACAATCTTGTTGAGAAAAAATATCATTTTCTTCAACTAACCAAAAGAAGTGTCGAATTATTGAGCTCACTTGTTCTTGTAGATAATTTGGTATTACACCAATCTACAATTGCATGTGCATCTTTGAATTTTGCAACATCCTTAAATTTTAGTTGCTCTCTAGAAAGAGCTCTTTTCACACATGCACCTACTCCATTGTGTTCTCCTTTACCATGTCCAACTTCAAAAAAACTCCACATGTGCTGGATATTATTTTCCTTATGAAAGCTACATAACCAATAAAACATTCTAGCATTCTTGAATTGACCCGTGCAATTATCCGACCATATGAGATGTTCTCTCATTTGAATTCCTCTCTCTTTTAAATTTTTATAAAATATATCAAAACAATATTGAACAAACTCAGATGAATGTAATCGATTATCACTTACATAAAAATGGTACTCTCTCAAAAAAATTCTATTATCTTCTATACTATCATTTGCATGTATATAAACAATATGAAAAAATATAGCTACTTTCACTAAATTATAATATTGTGATTGAATTTCTTGTTGTGGAGCAAGAGTATAATTTTTAGAAAAATCAACAACTAACAATATAGTTCCAATTGGGAATGTGCTTCTACATAAACAAAATTTATTATCAATCTAATGAGCATACTGAGAGTGTTTAACATATTTAGGTACAATCTTACCTTTAAATTCTTTAATAAATGCATGCACACTAAGTTTTTCCACAATTAGCTCACAACGTTTTCCAATTTTTCCATCTTTTAAAGAATATTCAACATTTTGAAAAAAATTTACATCCACTAATTGTTGTCCAAAATCATATAAACTACTTTCATGCATACATTCTCTTAACAATGAAAAGTTACCACATCTATCGCATTCTCCAGAAATACATGCTTTTAAATAAAATAAGTTTCCATTAGAGGGTTCACAAAACAAACCTGCTATAAAATATTTGATTGTTTTAGGTGGCATATCACTACCACAAATGTACTACATAATTTGGTTAACATGCAAAGTACATCATATATATCGAAAAATATCATAATAATAACAAAATTGTACATGATTCTTACAACAACAAGAGATTCGTTGTTTACTAATTCTAACATACCAAGGTTTATACTTTTTGAATGATCTTTGACTTATGCTAATATTAAATGGTAATATTGAATCATCTATTTTTTTTATATAATTCAATTTGAGTCATATCTAAGAGATGCTTTGGATGAGGTTCACGAATTTTGGAACCTGCCCTTAATTTTAAGACATCTCTAATGTTAGGTGATACTCTTGTATTATCATGCCAATATTTTTCGATTAAAGATTTGATTTCATTAGTTAATTTCATGTCTGATTTTGGGAGTCTACCACTAAAACTCCAACATTGATTAATTGGATCCTTTTCAATACTTTTTCTTCTTTTAGCATCTCTTATCAAAGTTTTAGGATTTACTTTTATACATTTACTAATCTTACTTAACATTCTTTTATTTGAAGTTTCTTTATTAACTAGAGCAGTTGTTATTGCACAACGAGTTGCATTCTTATCTTTAGATTGAATTTTCTTACCTATCAAATCAATAGCATTAGCAACACTAGATATGACTTGTTCTACTAAATCATCTTTCTTTTTTGGTTTTACAAAAATGCCTAATTTTTTCATCACTTTTCTCATTTTCAACATTCTCATCAATTGCACCATGAGTTGACATTGAAATCCTGATTTCTTTCTATTAAAAAATTCTATATATTCTATTTCCATAAGTTCTCATTTGTCTCCAAGAAAATTTACCAAGAAGGTTATCTAGCACATCTTTTTCAATTGTAAAAAATAACATTTTCATATTCATCCATACAAGGGGTTTCATTTTCATTCACGTAAGGGCTTTCATTTTCATTTTCAAACATAAAATGGATTTCATTCTCATTCTCATCAATATGAGGGATTTCATTCTCATTTGCATTCTTATAAGATATTTCATCATTTTTTTGTTTTTTCATTATTTCAACCCTAGAATTATTGATATCGTCAATGGTGTATCCAACTTCATCTAAATAACTAAGATCAATATTATCAAGACTTGGGTTTGAATACATACTTGGATAAATTGTTTGAATAGGTGCATTTTCTATATCACTAGGAGGTGGATTTGAGGACATACTTAAAGTTGTTTGCATAGGTGCTATTTCAATATCATTCAAAGTTGAATTAGAAGGTATAGTTCGGTTTGTCTCCATAATTGTATTTTCTTCCATATTCACCATCTCCACATTTGTATCATCTACATTCATCTCATCCTTCATGGTTTCCTCTTCAACATTCATGGAACTAGATGCTTCCAAATTTTTCATTTGACGAATCCTTTCTCTTCTATCCCTTTGTCTTTGTGCCTCCATTTCTTTATTTGCTTGAATTTCTTCGAGTGTCATTAACTTTCTACATTTTTTTTACCTTTTCTTTGATCCCATGGTTACCAAACCTTCTTTGATAACAAAATAAATGATTCTTAACCTATTTTCAAATTTCCTTCTCCTTCAAATATTCAAATAAAACTATGTAGTATGAAGATCCTTTGTTCTATAAGCTTTGAAGTACAAAAACATCATGAATACATCCAAAAATTCTCTTTTTCCAAATCTTCTTGTACTTGATTCCACTTCAGAAACTTCAACCTGCACTTGTTTCTTCCAACAATTTGAATAGAATATGCCCTGTTAAGAGATTGCACAAGACAACATTGCAGTAAAAAATGCAAAAAATGGCGCTTTTAGACTGTACTGCAGAAAAGGAATGTTGCAGAAAAAACATGCTCTATCAGTATTTTCCAAATTGGGAAAAAACAACTAAATAAGAAACGTGTATGCATTATAAAATGTGTACACATTCTATTTTAGGAATGCATATGTGTTATATAACGCATATGCATTCCTTTTACCCAACGGGTAAATAGATAACACGTATGCGTTATATAACACGTACATGTTATATAACATGTACACGTTCTATTTAAATAACACGTATGTGTTTTAATAACATGCACACATTTTAATAACGCGTACATGTTATTAAAATTTTGAATCTCCAACCCACATGCAGCCTTGGTTTTATGCTTGGGAAAGGCTTGGCAACCTGACCCTTAGCCTTTGACCTGCAACTAAAAACCTAAGGTAGATTCAAGAAGAATGCACAACTTTGGCAATATGACTGATGGACTTTTTTTTGAATCAATTTATGAAATTAAAACCCATTATATAACATGATGTCTAGTTTCCAAATATATAATTTTTATTAAGATTGGATTATATTTGTTATTTTTTAACTAATTTCTAAGCAAACTAGTCCTTAAACTTAAAATATTAGGCTCTTTTTATTTTTTAATAAATTTTTTTGGTTAAGTTTCTTGTAAATTTTTTTTATGGCATCAATACTTAGACAATTCTCTTGCAATGAAAAAATTCAAAAATGTTTAGTTTGAATTGAATTATGAACATACATGCATATTGATTTTAAAAATATGTAGAGGCTGTCGATTAAAATAAATAAAAATATAGCATCAATCTTCGTATTGTTAGCTCTCCCAAAGGTGTAAAATCACATTTTAGTCAAAAAGTGAATTATTTTGTACGTGCATGGTATGGTAAAAATAGGCTTTTAAAAGTGGTTTTTATACATCCCTATCAAAGATTTAATTTCACAAATTATTTGAATAAATTACATATTTGGGCTTCCAATTCAAAGGTAGTAACTTTCAATTTCTTTGACTTTTCCCAAGAGATTCAGCTGGCTATGAGTACCTCAGAATTTTTCAGTCCAAGTCGACAAATTTTGAAAACAAAAAAACACTTCACTTTTGAGCTTTTTTGTGGACCCAGCTACTTGCATCAACCCACTTAAGCAGCCCTTTCTCTTGTGAATAAAGTTTGAATACTCTGAAAATACAAAGGATAGTAGAAAATGGAGGATGGAGACAAGCGAGAACACCAAGGATAATGGGAGATAAAGCTTTAGAGATTAATTGATAAAGATAGATTATTTAATTAAAATACAGTAATTTATTTAATTAATAGAGAGAATACGTGTCAGATAAAATTGATTTATTTAATTGAGATGAAGTATGGATTTAATTAAATTAAGATTATTTAAATAAATGACTAGCAGGAGAGATGATTCAAGATGGAGAGAGGAGGCTGATGTTAGTAAAAATGAGGATCAGTGTATAGAGATCAATTAGGTACATTTTACATTACCTACATTTCTCCTCTGAAGCAATATACCGTTATGTTGGTTGAGAATAAGCTATCGAAATCAAAATTTAAAAAATAAAATTTAGATACCCACTACTACCCCATGAGCAGAGATTTATGTTGGCTGGCCGCCAGAGATCAAACAAAAATTGGATTTTTAGGTGATCTAAAGGACAAGGTGCCTGACAGGTCCAGAAAGGTTCCAAGATGCCAAAACGTGCAAAAATGCAAAAAAATAATGCAAAACGACCTTCGGTTTGGTGAAAATAGGATGGGGGTCCAAAACCCTAGCTGGATGGCTAAACAGGGTCAAAAAAACCTTAACTTTCAAGCTTAAATAGGCCTCGAGGGGCCACTTCTAATTCATTTGCACACCTAGCCTTTAGAGATTCTTGCATTTTGAGCTCTGAGCACTGATTGAAATGGTGCAACACGTGCTTCCACAACACATTTCCAAGTGCGTTCGAGTGTACCAACAACTACTAGGCACAGGACCAGTAGTATGTCATCTTGTCCCAACCTTTAATTTCAATTTTTGAGCGCATTAATTAGGGTCCAAAGTCAAGCGACACTGTTTGGCATCGCTGGAAACCTTAAATCGGTGTCGTGTGGCCTTAAAGTGTGCCGCTATTAAGTCTAGCGCCGTGGCGGCGGAGTTTAGAAATTAGAGTTTGGGTCTCAAAGTGCGCCGCATATACAAATTGTGTCGCAGCAATCCACTTTGGAGTTTAGGTTTAGGGGTCAAACAATCACATAGTCAAATTGCACCTCGGCGGTAGAGTTTGGAGTTTAGAGGGTTCCAGCAGCACAGTTTGGAACCTTCAAACAATGATGCATATGCAAACACTGACACATTTTCTATTTTGGTCATGCAAACTCTAAACAGGAACTCAATTTTTTACGAAACTTGACGCAACTTGAATTTACTAATATAGGAGGACATGGAGCTAGTTCATTCACGGGAGCATAGGTCTTCAATTTTGAGCATATTGACCAAGGATCCCAGTTTGCATGAGGTTCTCTAGGAGCACCTGAGAGCGATAGGACTCTAGTATGTCACATATGCACGGCCCATCAGGACACACCTAGGGATGATGACAACTTTAGTAGAGCGTTGGCACAGTGAGACGTCCTCGTTTCACTTCCTCATAGGCAAGGCGACAGTGACCCTGGAGGATGTGTGGTGTATCCTTCATTTGTCGATCCACAAAGAGCGGGTGATTTATGATGTGGTCATAGGGATAGATGCCTGTTATGATATCATGGGCTTGGATGAGTTCATTTTTCAGAGGGATAGATCAAGCTAGAGTGATGCAGGCATGTGGTACTGCCTTTTAGATTGATTATAGCTGCAATCATCTCAGGCCTTTTTGCATCAGATCGGCGCGACTGATACTTTAGTCTAGGATGGGGTCTTGCTAGGGAGCAGATGCTCCAATAGAGAGAGTTCTTTGCATGGGCGCCAGTGATGTTGGCCTCCCTCTACCATGATCTTCATGAGTTTGCATACTACGATAGCAGGGTTATCGGATCAGGGGTCACATTTTTGTACATCTAGGCCTGGGAGCATATTGCAGTGCTTCGCCCATGAGTCACACCCGTCGACATGGAACTAGATGACCTAGCCATCTGGAGATATAGGGGTGGATTGTCATTCAGACATATAGGTGCAGCCGACATCCGACACTGGCAGAGGGTCATCGACGAGATGGCAATCTTTACTTGGAGGCCTTGGCTCGACATGCTCACCTAGTACAACAATGTTTAATAGTTGTTCTTCACCAGGAAGGATCATTTGATGCAAGGAAAAGAGCACACAATGATAGAGCGGTATCTTCCAGACTAATTTGTTCAACAGTTCAGGGATGCACAGGATAGACCCAATGACCAATACGTGGCCATATTTGTGTGCACTACGAGGGAGACCACATGGGGCCGACTGATTCCGACCAAGGATGTTGTTGAAATTTTTTGACAGCTAGTGGCTAGACCATGGCCATACGATCAAGGGCCAGCAGATGCAGGGGTTACATAGGCCTATAGAGATTGGTTTCATCCACCAATTAGATTGATAGTACCTGGTGCAAAGATACTGCGGAGGAGACCCAGAGGCTAGTCAATAGGGCGAGGGCGAGGACGGGGACGAGGACAGGGGCAAGGAGATGGAGATGGGGACGAAGATGGGGGAAGAGGAGGAGGTGGACCACCTCCCCACCAGCCAGAGCAGCAACCCAAGCAGCACAAGGACTAGAGAGATGCCCTTAGAGACAGGCATCAGGATCAGCTCAAGGATGGTCGCCAGGACCAGGACAGGCAGTGGGACCCATCGAGAGATGGTCATTAGGACCAACCACCAGTCCAGCCACCACCGCAACTATACCCGAGGGATGGTCAGATTTTGCAGTTATAGGCTCAAATATAGGTGCTCACCACAAAGAGGGACCAAGCGAGATAGTAGGTCCAGGCCCTGACAGTAGAGCAAGACTAGGTTGTCCAGCAGGGGCAAGCTGCAAAACTATAGGCAACATAGGAGATGAGCTGACGACAATAGTTGGAGAGTATGGCTGCATCCTCCTCTAGGAGCACAGTGTCCATGCGAGCATATCAGGATTCCATTAGAGAGGCAGAGTACTATCGGGTGCATTATCACCAGGTAGTGCCTTGAGCAACACGAATTCCAATTTTTTCACAATAGTCTAGATACAGGCCTCTAGAAGGTCATAGGGAGAGGTAGGGTGGTGAGGGGAGCAACCAACAGGGCTAGCTCATTTTTATCAAAGACACTATTCTTTTGAGATCCACAGGCTCATTTTTGATAGCCTCGTGGGCGATTGTATTATACTGATTGATATACACACACATTTGATCATGATTTTGTACCATGATAGTGTATTATTTATTTTGATGATATATGAGATGATATGGTTCGATTTGATGTATGATGTTCTCTATTCTATTTATGCATGATGGATGAATGCATTTAATTTTCTATATGTGATGCGATGACATGATGTGATGCAATGCGATGTATGTATGATACTATATGATGATATGATGCAGTGATTATGCAAATGTTTATGAGTATGCACTTTTTATGATGATGTATGGATGATGCAAATGCATGATATGCAAATGATTTAAAATGCTTAGACTAACAAATCTATATTATGCACCTAATGGATGATGATCATGAGATGTATGAAATGTAGTGACATATTCCTTTTCTTTTCCAATACTGTTTCCATGTATGATATGATGTGATGATGCACATGATATGATGTGATGATGCTTTTATTATGATACCTATATGATGATGCATATATGGATGATATGATGATGTGTACGTTATGATGTAATAATGCCTATGTGATGATACTTCCATGGTTAAGTAATGGATGCAAATGTATGGTTTATGAGATGCTTAGAATAACCAATCTATATTATATAATGGTTAAAGGCAATGCACATGAGATGATCAATGTTTCCTATATGACATGATATGCATTATGCTGATGGTTTGTGGATGCAGGATGGATGCATTAGTGAAAATTTTGATTAACTGTCATGGTACAATGTTAGCGTAGAAAGAAGATCAAAGAAATAAGAGAATCCAACAAGTCAACTTATTAATGATGATGATGATGATGATGATTTGCTTACCAGGAATTGGGACTTTAAAAGAGCCATTTACCTTATGTTTGATAATACACATCTAGGCATGATGCATCAAGGTATAAAGAACCAGGATGGCATTGCACCTAGTGTGATGGACTTTGAATCGACAATCAGATAGGAGTAATCCTTTTCACACCTGACATACAAAACTTTATTTAAAATGTAGTTGAGATATTCCAAATGTCTTAGACCAAAACATATAAAGGCAAGCCTTCCTATGTGGTCAACAAGATACCTAAAACATTCTCCCTACAAACCAAACAAAGCATGCATGACCAAGTTATATTACAAGAATATCCAACAAGCACAACAGATAAAAAAGAAATCGATCGTTTCCCCATTCCTTTCTCTCTAAATTAATTTGTTTGGGACATCATCGAGAGGTCATTGGAATGAGGGAAAAATAAGATAAGTAAAAAAGAAAAAGATAAGAAAACAAACAAGCTAATGTTTTCATACCACCAGCCAAGACTACACTACAGTGATGCCTGATGTTGATTTCCATTGTAGGAAGGATGCATCATAGGACATGATGTTATCAGATGATTGATTTGGGACTGATTGGATGATAGGCTATTAATATCAAGAGTTGACCAACTTGTTTACTTACTAACCTAGACTTGAGACTTTAACGGTTAAGTTTTCACTTGTAACCTGCTAGACTTGTTTCTGATTGTGCCACCAAAGGTTGAGGGTGATGATGATTTATTATGAGTGATGTTTATTTCGGGTGAAGCGATATGGGACAGATGGATTTTTTCAAAATATTTGGATGTTTTTGATGTTTTTGAGATGTTTTGAGGTTGTTTTGGTATTTTTGAGATTTTACAAATGTTTTGATTTTTGAGTATTTCAATGTTTTGGGGTTTTCTGAGATTTTGACCAAGAGACTAACCTAAAGACCTATCCTAGGGGCCTCAGGGGTTGATCAACAGATTAGCCTTTCCTACGTTATACATGCAAAGACCACGTAGTTCGACTGACATAGACTCGATTATTGATGAGATATGAACAAATGGATTGCCAGTTTTATTATGACAAACTCCTAAAGGACTGACCTAAGTGTCTCGGGGGAAGATCAAAGATCAACCTTGCCTATGTTCAGAGCTCAAAGACCCGTAGTTCGACAAGACGACTCTATTTTTTTATTGACTTTTTAACCTGTTTTTGGATTTTGATATGTTTTGAATGTTTTTGGTTTTTCTGATTTTGGGAAGACTTCAAGAATATACACGAATCCAATCCGATGAGAACATGCCCCCATCGCGATGCCATAGACTACTCCAATATAGGCAGGACAAACTAACCTTAAGGATGGGCTGAGTAGCACTAGGAGGGATCATGACACAGACACAAGACCAAGCTATGATGCAGATGCAGATGAGTGATGGATGGAGATATAGATGATGGAAGCGTGATGGATGGATGGATGGATGATGTAGAACAAGCCATAAAGATCTCGGTGGATGGAAAGTGCTTATTTACATAAGGCGTCTGTTTTGCCAGGTTTTCCTGGTACTTGCCCAAAGCACCACAAAGTGGTTTTCACTAGAGGACGATTTTTCTCTTTACTGATTATTTATTTATTTTATTTATTTGATTTGAATTTTTTTGTTTTTTGATTTTTTTGTTATCACCAAGATGCCTGTTTGCTAGGTTTTCATCAGGGCGACCATTTTTTCATGACATTTTCTGATTTTTTTGTATTTTTGGTTTTATTCCTTGAAATATTAGGCATAATTTTTTTGAGATGAGAGTTGTTCATGGGCTCCTATAGAGGCTCCTCTTCGGGTGTTGATAAATGATATGTCCTTGACTTGTAGCTTGTGGTGATGATGAAAGGTCCCAACCAATTGGGTTCAAACTTTCCCTTGTTGTCTAGATTTGGAGCATTTTTCTGATTTTCCTTTACCACGAGCTCTCTGACTTGGAATGTTCAACTCTTGATCTTCTTGTTGTAACTTCTCTTGAGTTGATTTTGGTAGACTTGTAAATGGTTTAAGACATCCATACACCACTCATCTAGTAGATCTAGCTCATTCAGTCTTGATACTCAGTATTCTTCATCTATGATGAGGTTCTACAATGATATTCTCAATGACGGGAGCTTGATCTCGGTGGAGAGTATGAATTTTGATCCATAGACCAGAGAGAATGGGGTAGCACCTGTTGGTGTGTGGATGCTAGTTCGGTAGGCCCATAGGCAGGATTTAGCTGCAAATTCCAGTCATGACCAGCGTCATTGACTATCTTCTTGAGGAGTTTCAGGAAGGTTTTGTTGGTAGCTTCTACTTGGCCATTGCCTTGGGGATAATATGGAGTGGAAAAGCGATGTTGGATTTTGAATTTCTGACATAGGTCGCAAACATCCTAATTCTTGAAAGGTAAAATGTGAATGGTGATTCTATACCTGCACAAACACAATCAAACAACACATCATTAGTCTATTATGCAAGTTAAATCAACATTCCCCATAAAATTCATTTGAAATACACAAAATAAGAAATAGAATGATGAACACAAATAAAAAGCTTTCAAATCCTATCTAATGCAAACAAACTCTCAATCCCATGGGGGAATTGGTGTCATTTTGATGTGGAAAATGGCCCTTTCCCAATCCCTTGTAAGCTTGAATGATGACTTGATGTAGATTTGATGCTTCCTTGGTGAAATTCCTGCATAACCTAGCTATAAAACTCTAAAACTTGATGAAAATGGATGAACAATGGATGAGAAAATTCAAAATCTCAAGATAATGACTTTGCATGAAGTTCTGGATCCAAAATCCAAATGAGAGCCTCTTATTTATAGATGAGAATGATGGAGAATGAGGCAAAATGGATGAATGTGGGACAAAAGACCAACCAATAACATTAAGCCACTTGTCAACATGTGAGTGGACAAAGGTTGAGCACATTTTGATGAAAATGCACATAAATGCTATTAGGTGGAAATTCAAATTTGATGAAATGACAAGTTGGAGGGAGAGAAGAAATGAAATAAATCCACTTGGCTCAAGGAAAATGACATGTAAGAGGTTTAAATTCCTTGTTGGATGTACAAACCTTTTTGGAGGGATTTTTCAAACTTGGAGAATATTCCCTTTTTGATGCCATGTTGAAAGAAAATAGAGATTTAATAAATCAATTAAATGTATTTTCATGTGCAAGTTGCAAAAGCTAGAGGATGTGATGGATTTAGATTAAGATTAATCAGGATTTGATTAATTCAAAGGGAGATTAGTTGATGTGACCATTTGATTTAGATTATTGGATTGATTAAATCAAAGTTGAGAGGAATATGAATTTGGATTTAATTAAATAAAGATTTGATTTATTTAATTAAAGAGGATGGTGTCAGATTAAATCAAATAAAGATTAATTTATTTAATTTAATAGAATGATTTTAGAGATTAATTAAATAAACTGAATTATTTAATTAAAGAGAGACCATAGGATTAATTAAATAAAATGATTTATTTAATTAAGAGATGAAATGTGAAGAATTTAATTAAATACAGATTATTTAAATAAATGACTAGCAAAGGAGATGATTCAAGATGAAGCAGTGTTAGTAAAATCAAGATAAGGTGTATAGGATCAATTGGTACATTTTTTGTGTCTACACTTTATAAGGATGTATATGCTTTATTAATGTCATATTCTTGAATAAAATCAAGATTACCTAACAACCTCACACCTAGGTATGCTTAATTAGAGTAATAAGGGACTCCAAACCTATAGTGATGCGCCTAAGGGTACTATTTATTCTTGTGATCTTGCCAAATAAAACATACATGGCCTTGCATTGGAATATTACTTTGGGACATGGTAATTATGATTACAATAATGTATCTTCATGTTTATGTATCCACTATGGCATAGTGTCTCAGCCTAGTGATAACTATGGTTTGTACAAAAAAATCCTATTAAGAAATCAAACTAACATTTACGTCATGAAGTTGACCTGGATAAGATATTTTGGGATGCTCGCATTGAATTAGGAACAATAAGGGTGGTGAGCATTGATTGGGATCTCAACACCTTTGGATGAAAGCATCATGGTATAGATTTTCTAAATTACAAATAGGTTTGGCGTTTCTTGTATATCGTTAAGTATTATTAACTTATGGGAATCATTTAAAAGAACCTTGTTGGATTAAGATATAATAATTAATGAAACATGGGTCATGGGAACTTGTGTGTAGGCCCTTTGAGATACCTTGTAAGGAGAGCTACATGTGACTTTGATCCATTTGGATGTGGTTACATAGGCAATCCTTGGCGAAGGATGCCCCTATGACTTCAAGTCCATAGGGGGATGGTCTAGGGGGATAACTCCCAAAGTTCAGGGTTGTTCCTAATTGAATTGAACTTCCCTCCTCGATAAGCTTCAGTTTGACGCTAAAATGGGTACCAAATGGGTATGAATGAGTTAAAGAAATCTAATAACTTGTGTTTAATACATAATGTGCTTTTGAATAGTAATTTGAAATAAGTAAGGGATTTAACTACTTTATAATTGATATTTAAATATATGTATATGCTAGGTAAAGGCCATATCGTGGTGGTTTTGTGTAATTTTTATGTGTTTGTGAAATCCAACTCTATATCTAGAGGTCTCTATGTATAGGCTTTTGAATCTATTGATGGAGATTTACTTTTATAGGTCACTTGACAAGTATTGTGAATCTTGCTATGTATGACCCACTCAAGTGTGATCCTTTAGGGTATTTGAGTAGTGAGAGATAGTCATTGGACTATGCCAATGATCAATGTTTGGGATCCTATAAGGGATTAGTCGATATTCACCTAGTTCACAGAGGTGGATTGCTAGGAGCTACCCTAGTTGTGATATAGAAATAGTTAGTAGGTTGTCATTGGAATTTTCCAATGGCAGATGCCTAGAGCTACTGTTTGGATTAGTTGACATTCACCTAGTTCACAGAGGTGGATTGCTAGGGGATATCCAAGATTTGATACAGTAACAATTGCATAGGTGGTTGTATCAAGAGGGTGCACTAGCTATCACCTATAACATGAGGGTGATGGGTGCCAAATGTTACTTAGGATTGTGAAGAAGATAGAAGCCAATATCACTAAGGTCACAAGGTGGTATATATCGAAAGCTACTTCTTTTTGGGTGGAAAAACTTGTCATTAATGGTCTATAGGTGATTGAAGTTGGAATCCACTGAGTTGGATAGGTTCACTACTTGTGGAAACCCTTGGGATGGAGGATGGACCCATGATGTAGTATGCGATGCACTGAATCCCCTTCTCAGTTGTCAAATGGTATACTTGGCCTTGTATGGTTGAGGATGAACCTCTAGTGTAATATGTGATACATTGAATCCTCTTCCCAATTGTTCGATGGTGCAAAAGATTGGAGAAAAGGATGGACCAATGGTGTAGTGTACAATGCACTAATATTTTTTTCAGTTGAGGATGCACTATGGACATGTGTTAGTCAACCATTGTGGATATGTCAGCCAGTCATTGTGTGTATGTGATATGTTGGAGCTAGTCACTATGTATATGTGATGTGATGGAGCTAGTCACTATGTATTTATGAAGTATGTTGGAACTACTCACTATAGTATATGTGATGATCACATATGAGTCAATCACTATTGTACTTGTGATATGCATATGAGCCAATCATTGTTGTACTATGATGTGCATATGAGCTAGTCACTATTGAACTTGTGATGCATATGAGCTAGTCACCTTGTGTATGTGTGATGTATGCTTGAGGAATTCATTACATATGTGATCTTTGGGATTATGGTATGATATGGTGCTTGTGTATTCATGTATGTTTAAGGATTGGTGCAATGTTTGGCATGGACCCAACACTTGATGGTAAGTTATTATCAAAATTGTTATCATTATATTATAATTGGAAAAGTTGATAGCTTACATGTACTTAATTAATAGTCATGAGTTAAATGTGAGATCAGAGATCTCATGCAAGAGGAGAGAATGAACTTCTTCTAACATAAGTAGGAAAACTAGGAAGCATCTAATCCCCACAAGGGGATATGTAGGAAGGGTCACCATGAACCCTCAAGGTTTAGGTTTGGATCTAGGGATGACCCGAACCGTAGGAGCTTAGCACTTTTGAGTGTAAGCACATAAGTGGTGACATTGATTTGTTGTCATCATGGTGAATGAAATTTTGTTGTAATTAACACTTTTGAAATTTAGATGAAAGATGCTTGGTTGGTTAAGTTGGTAGTTATTGTGAAATGAAAAAAATATGTAGCCCCTGAGTGGCAGATTTTACAGTATTTTTCTGGTTTGGTTGCAACATTGATTTATATTTTCCATATTACAATCAATTGTCAGGCAATGAAATAGCTGATCTTTAAAAATTGTCACTTCATAAAATTTAGACAACACACTGAAAATATTAAATAATGACACGACTTGTAGACTGGTTATTGTGAAAATAATGACAAGCAAATCATTTGTTTGGCCCTTACTTGAAAATGGAGGAAATTTTGTACCATATATATATATATAAATATATATAATTGTCATACCATAGTAACCATATCCATATCTGTATTGCACAGTGTCTGAATCCACAAATAACTTAATTAATTTTCAATTAATTAATTAATACAATAAAAAATGCATTCTCAAAACTGAACAAACTTTCTGGCTTCATCCACCATACATGACTAGATTAAGACAGCTTGTCCTACAGTTGGAACCGCAATCCCTTGACATATCCTTTATTCTACAACAAAATTTTATTTTTAAAAGGACAAGGTCCTTTATTTTTTCAAAAGATTCCTCCATCCCAGTAGTTGAAAAATCCATTTATCTAATTTCATCTTTTCTCATCACAACACCCAATAGTTGGTAGGATCATGATCAACTTCATGAGTTGACCATGTTTTAAGATCTCCAATTCACATGGATCATGATCAACTTCTACAACAGATTGTGGGTTTCTTAATAGCACTTCTCCTGTTTCCCGAGTTTTGAACTTATAGCATGGACGCTCCCCGTGATATTTTCTTATAAAGTCGTCTCCTTTCTATTTTTGGCAGTTAATGTTTTCTAAGTTTTCAGGTTTTTTATTTGGCCATCTGTATTCTCTGCTCTGTCTTTTCTCTATGGCTTCTACAATATCCTTAGATATCTATAAATACTTTAAAAGTTAGACTATTTCAAAGATGGATCCTATTGGATTTGGGAGTTCATACACATGGCTAGAAACATTTTGTGATTGATCATTTGCAGCACAGGAGTGGCTATTAACTGACATTTTGTTCTAATACATTTACTTTAACAGAATCTGAATAGGCTCATGTTTTGTGTCAAACGTTTGATGTTTATCATTGTGACAAATGTCAATCAAGCATCATGCAATTTGATAATGGTTTTCCAAATCTTCTTGGAAAAGCTGGATGCTCATAACAATAGGCGTTGGCAGGTATTCAATTGTGGCTAGTGTCTTGTGCTCTAATATTTTGACAGAATATTTAAAAGTTTGAAACATCTTAATGGTGCATAGGCTGCTCAAATTCACATTTTTTTTGCAACCATCAAACTATCTCACGAACCTTAGAAAGATATAATTTTCAAGATCTACAGGCTTTTGAATTATTTGGGAGTTTACACCAAATATTTTTTTTTGTCTTTGAAAAAATAACTTTCAAATACATGAATTCTTCAATTTTATCAAAATAAAATAAAAAAACACAAAAAAATATGTTTCTTATACAAAGCACCATCTCTAATGAGAAGTTGGCTTGACATGATAAAAATCCTCAAGTCTCTCATGCTCCCAACCTCCAATAAAGTTCTTTTATACTTTATCCATTTAATGTTGCATATGAGTCTTTTGATGTACTAGATCAAGTGTAGCAAAGATGACCCCAAAAATAAAAAAATTAGAAGAGATGATAAAAAAAATGTCTTCCAAATGTCAGACCCAACTGAAAATTGTGTTTTTTACAATGTGATCAAATTATTCTTATAACACCTTGTTTTCATTATCACTTCGATGCATGCAATTTGAAATGTTCCTTTCAAATCTTGAATCTAATTTTGAATCAGTCGTAAAATAAAACATATGAACAATACCTAAATTTGAACCCACTACCACTTAGTTTCTTACAAATTGAAGCAACCATCTTTGTCATACATCAAGTAATTTATCTTTCTTGACTTTCTCTAATTCATTCACTAGTTTTGTAAACTATAAAACCACTTCCAAATAAGACAATAGATAGATAATGAAAACACTAAACTTCACCCAACAAATAAAAAACCAACTCAAAGAAATACCAATATTTGAACCCACAACCACTTCTAACAAATTGAAGCAACCATCTTTGTCATGCATTAAGTAATTTACCCTTTTCACTTTCTCTAATTCATTCACTAGTTTTGTAAACTATAAAACTCTTCTAAATAAGACCACAAATAGATAATGAAAACACTAAACTTCACCCAACAAATAAAAAATCAACTCAAAGTAATACCAATATTTGAACCCATAACCACTTAACTTCTAACAAGGTGAAGCAACCATCTTTGTCATGCATCAATAATTTATCTTTTTTGATTTTCTCTAATCCATTTGGTAGTTTCATAAATTATAAAACCACTTCCAAATAAGACAACCAATATATAAGGAAAATACTAAACTTCAACCAACAAATAAAAAACCAACTCAAAGTAATATCAATGTTTGAACCCATAACTACTTAACTTCTAACAAATTGAAGCAGCCATCTTTTTCATGCATCAATTGATTTACCCTTTTTGACTTTCTCAAATTCATTCACTAGTTTTGTAAACTATAAAACCACTTCCAAATGAGACAACCCATAGATAATGAAAACACTAAAATTTCACCCAACAAAAAAAATCAACTCAAAGCAATATCAATATTTGAACCCATAACCACTTAACTTCTAACAAATTCCATTTTTATCATGTATCAAGTAATTTACTCTTTTTTATATTCTCTAATTCATCACTAATTTTGTAAACTATAAAACCACTTCCAAATAAGACTACAAATAGCTAATGAAAACACTGAACTTCATCAACAAATAAAAAACCAACTAAAAAATAATCGAAAATGTCCAACCATAACTCACAATCATAGGGAGTATAACAAATATCTTTACCAGCAAACCTTACCATGCTTCCAACGACTCCAAAATATCTCCAATATGAATAAAATAACTATCTTACTGAACTGTATAATTCTTCCAAATATCTTTACCAGCAAACCTTACCATGCTTCCATGAAACATAAGAATTGGGATAATCTTATTCTTAATTCTCTCTGTACTTTTTACTTGACATATTTTATCATCTTGAAGAGAATCTATTCTTAAACATATAATTTTCTAAGAAAATCTGAAATACTAAAAATTTGAATAATCTTAACTTCAATTCTCTTTTCACTTTTCAGTCAAACATTTTATTATCCTGAAAAGAATCCATTCTTAGATATATAATTTTTCATGATAAATTGAAACATTAATTACCATAAAACACCTTAAACCTCATTTATAGATTGACCTATTATTGAAGGCAGGTTCAATTGTAGTAATTTTTCTTGTTCTCTTTTTTTTAAAGAGGATTGAACATTAATTTAGTAATTTATCCAAATAGTCTGTATTTTAACATGCATATTGCTTACCTATCAGTTAACAAATTGCAGGTTCATCTTATTTTGGATTTTATTTGCTTTTGCAGGATTTCATACATCAGTTCTCAAGAGAAAAATTGAATCCCCTGAAAAACTAACTTGTTGATCAACACTCGAAACTGAACGAGTGTTTTTTTTCTCAAAATACTACATTATTATTAAGTGTGCTTCTTAATCTAGAAAGATCCAATTTGACTGAGAAGATAATTTCCAATTGACCGTATCAACTAAAATGTTTAGCTAGCTTACTTTACAGTACAACTGAAAATATATTTCCCTTTTGAAGGTAGACTATTTTTCAGCCACCAAAATAATATTAGGAGAGCCTCCAATGCATAATTAAAAAGCATTATTACTTGTTATGTCTACATCTAGTAACAATAATGTTTAACAACTATTTGATATTTGAACATCTTGAAAACGGCAGGGATTAATTCTGGCATTGTTATTGAATAACAAAGCTTATTAAGCTGAACTGTATTGTTTGAGATTAAGATGTTATATATCCCCTGATATTATATAATAAAAACAAACATAAAAGTCATGTGCCTTGCCCCTGTTGCCACTGGCATATACAGGCTTAACGGCTGAGCACATCTGCCATCTGCGGCAGCATATATTGGAGGATTGGGCTGGTAAATTTTCTTTTGCAAATCATTATAAAAGTTAGTCCACAGAAAATTTAAAAACAGTACTATCATAGTAAGCTTTTTTTTTTTTTTGGGTCGCTCTGAACATCACTGCACAGTTGCAATAGATTCACACAATATGTTTTGTTGCAAGCAACACAAACCAATTTCAAGACGATCTAGGATTAGTGTGTTCTTGGAGCTTGATAAGTCTAAAGTACTCACTGTTTTCACCTTTACTGATCAACACGGGATGACTGCCCTGCTCAATAATCTTTCCATCCTCAATAACTGCTATGTAATCAGAGTTTTGGATTGTGCTCAATCTATGAGCTATAACTATGCTTGTTCTTCCCATCATAACTCGATCTAGAGCTTCCTGAACCACTTTCTCTGATTGAACATCCAATGCACTAGTTGCCTCGTCCAGAAGTAAGATACTTGGATTTTTTATTATCGCCCTTGCTATGGCTATCCTTTGCTTCTGCCCACCAGACAACTGTAGTCCTCTATCACCTGTATTTGTATCATATCCATTCTCCAAATGACTGAAACAATATTAATAACAATACATCTATTTCCAAAAAGAAAAATAATGTTTGAGTTACAATATTTCACTTACCATATAAATCCATGGGCATTAGCAGCCCTCGCGGCCTCAATCACCTCTGCCTCGGTTGCATCTTCCTTACCATACAGAATGTTATCTCTAATACTCCCTGCAAATAAAGTTGGGTCTTGCCCTACCAGACCTATAAAATGTCTCAAGTACCTCAAATTAAATACTTTAATGTCTTTATTATCTATTAAAACTAGTCCTTTGATAGGATCATAGAATCTCTCCAAGAGTCCAATAATGGTGGACTTTCCACAGCCGCTTTTACCAACCAGAGCCACACTACTTCCTGCTTTGATTTCAAGGCAGAAATCTCTCAATACAATAGCATTGGGACGAGCAGGATAAGAAAAGTCTACATTTATTAATTCAACATTGCCATTAATTTTATCTGGCTTAAGTCCTCCAATATCTTCTGGATTTATGGAACTATTTCTATCCAAGATCACAAATACAGATTTCACAGCATCCGCACCCTTGGCTATGTCTGAAGTCATGCTTCCAGCATCTGCTATAATCCGCCCAATTCTTCCCATGATTGCCATGCAGGTTAAAAATGCGTGAAAACTTAAATATCCTTGCTGTCTAAGCTTTCCTCCATACCAAAATCCTAAAGCCCCTTGGGATATATGGATAAATTCACATGTTCCAAGAAGCAATCCTGCATACCATGATTGCATCTTAATCTCTTTGTGAGGCTCTTCTTGTGTGGATTCGAAGAGCTGGAGAATTCTTTCCTCACCACAGAAAGCTGCAATGGTTCTATGGTTTACAACACATTCTGTGGCCACTTGGCTGGTTCGATTCTGGGCTTTGATAGACTTCCTTGAAAGATGCTTCAGTAGAACCCTTTTCGTGTAGTAGCAGTAGATACGTAAAGGTTGTATGGCAATTAATACAATGGCAAAACGCCAGCTCACAACTAGTGAAACAATGCACGCTATAACCACTGCTGATAGACTTTCCACCATAAGCGACAAGCGATCTCCCACCAAGGATCTCATCTGCATAACAATAGAAGAATTCGATCAAGAATACTATATTTCTTCTATCTGTAAAGATTCTATTTCAATTGATTAATGCATTACTTGCCGTATTAGCTTCCTTTGATAGCCTGGAACAAACTGCTCCACTTGAATTTTCTTTCATATCAAACCATCCTATTTCAAAGGTTAAAATTTTTGACAGCATTTTCAAACGGACCCTTCTGGTTAAGAACTCTCCCATGACCGCAAAGTTATAATGTTCGATCACATTTGCTAGGAAGGACCACACTGTCAATGCCACAAAGACAATGGAGAAACTTCTTATTTTTTCCCTTATTTCATCATGATTGTCAAGAAATAGGACAGATATCACGCTTGCCACAACAATAGAATAAGATGGATTCAGGGCTCCGTATCCAATGGCACCAAGGCACCCCAGTGCAGCATTCATCCATTCTGGAGAATTCATTGCAAACATTAGGCAAAAGGATGGAGTTCGAGTTTTATCTGAAAATTTGACCTTTCCTTCTTTTTCCAATGGAGAAAAAGAACTCCCATTTTGATCTGAAATATCTAATATGTTCTCAGGGTCCCTGCTGCTTGCTCTCAAATTTGGTTCAGGGGTATTGCTGTCAACTGTCTGTACTTTGACCATTTCCTGTTGTAAGTGAATGAGGGCTGCATACTTGCCATTTGGATTTTGGATCAGCTCCAGGTGTCCGCCTGACTCAATAACACAACCATCTTGCATTACTGCAATTTTGTCTGCAGCTTTCACTGTGGAGAGATGATGTGCCACAATAATAGTAGTTCGTCCTGTGGAAGCTTTATCAAGAGCATCCTGGACAATGTTCTCTGATTCTGCATCCAGAGCACTAGTGGCTTCATCCAGCAACATGATTGGAGGGTTCTTCAGCATTGTCCGAGCAATGGCTATCCGCTGCTTTTGCCCTCCTGACATCTGGACGCCCCGTTCTCCTACCTGCAATATGAAGTATGTGAAGCAAAATTATCAGCTATATTAACTGATTTCATAAGAATCATGGAAGCTAAAATATATTTTTCTTTGAAAGGAGGAATATTAATGGATAATTTTTACCTTAAACAGGTATCTGTGCTTCTAGAAAGGAGTAAAGTGATAATAGGGAATAGAGAAAAGATGAATTAAGGAAATAAACAATAGCTGTCAAAGATTTAGTGAAAAGGAATTTAGTAGAAAACCCATGGAAATACACTTTGAAGAAAATTTCTACGCAGAAACATTCTGAGATTAGGTAAGCTCAAAGGGCAGAACCTTAAGAATAGACATCGAAGAATAAAAGAGTCAGTCCAAGTAAAGGAGTAAAACCAGGCTAGAGATGGAACAATTACACACTCTGTTGAACTTCATGATATTTTAGAATTTACAATTCTGAAGATAATTTAATTATAATGGGTAAACTTCTAATAGTTAAGATAATTCTGAGATCTCGCATGGTCTCCCATAGCTTTTCATTTCATTTCATCTCTATAATGCAACTGGATTTTAGACACCTAAAAAATACCTGTGTATCGTATCCTTGTGGTAGTTGAGTGATAAAGTTGTGGGCATTAGCGGCCATTGCAGCAGTGGTGATTTCATCCATGGTAGCATTCTCTTTCCCAAACAATATATTTTCTCGAATAGAGGTAGCAAACAGGGTTGGCTCTTGACTGACTAAACCGATTTGGCTGCGCAGCCATTTCAGTTGCAAGTCTTGAATGTTCACTCTGTCGAGAAGAATCTCTCCTGCAGTTGGATCATAAAAACGTTCTAATAACAAAATTGCTGTGGATTTTCCTGATCCGCTTGCCCCAATCAGAGCCATAGTTTGTCCAGCAGGAACAATTAGGGAGAAATTTCTAAAAATCTGAGTGTCTGGTCGAGAAGGATATGTGAATTGTACATTTTTGAATTGGATTTCGCCACACACCTTTTCCAATACATTTCCCGCTTCCTCTGCTTGATCGATCTCTGGTACTCTATCGATCATTTCAGAGATGTGAAATGCAGCAACAACTGCCTCTGAAAAGTACTTCAAGTTGGGAAGTGCCGTCGCCAAAGCCCTGTAGACCATATCAACAATTACAAAGCAAGAAAATAAAACATACTCAACACAAAATGTTTTGGAAAAAAAAGATACATACATTCCACCATGAGTTATAAGCAGGCCGATTGCCAGGATTGTTCCTGGTGATATAGCATGAGATATGACCATGCCGCTTCCACGCCATGCCATAAAAGCCCATATAACAAAAGTAAATCCATTGCTTCCAATAGCCAATCCTTTCGCTAGACCTTGCTGAATACCTTTCTTTACAATTGTATCGAGTACACATGAATATTTGTTGATTAGACTATGCTCTCCCACGAATGAATACACAGTCCTGATGGAGGAAAGTGCTTGCTCAACAATTGTACCGGCACTGTTATTTTGTGCATGTGTATCCCTAGCCAGCCTCATGAGAACCTTACCATAAATGAATCCCGGGGTGATCAGTAATGTGACCAATGGAAAGGTCACTAAGGTCAGCTTCCATGACAAGTAAAAGCTAGCAGCGTAGGAACCAATAAAACCTGTTAAATTCATGATAAAAAATGGAGCCTGAAAAGAAAATAGTGGTCAACATCAGCATCAAAAATATGTGGAAATAAGCGTTAGAGAAACAGGGTGCATCAGCAGATCAAAATTTATGTGAATAAACAAGAAATACTTGTAAAATCTATGTAGTCCAGAGTCCAGACATTAAATACCTTTTCACTGAGGACGTCTTGGATGAGAAGAGTATCATTGGTAACAACATTAACCACTTCGGCCGTGTCTGTGCCTCTCGTCTCGAAAAATTGGGCATCTTGTCTCAACACAGCTCTTAAATATTTTCTTCTCAGTCGAGACGCCTGTCTTTCTCCACTCCTAGTCCAGAAGAAAGCCTCTGAAAAGCAGCACAGCCAATGCTCTTAATTTCACTGACCAACAGTAAACACTTCAATTCTATCAAATTAAAGACAGAAATAGCACCTACGAATGCTGCAATCCAGACTGCAGCAGCCAAATACACAAAATACATAACTCCCTGCACCAGCCACAGCGAAGATGGTTATAATCTAGCTACTAATGCTAAAAAGGTAGAAGCAATCTAATTCTATATTGCCAAAAAATCTACCTCGTTAATTTTGGCTGTATAATCACCATTTTTCTGATATAGACCATATCCTATAGTATTGGATAATTTTCCCCATAGAATCCATGTAGCAGGTACAGATAATCCGTCTCCAATGGACCCTAAAGTTCCCAAAGCCATTGTCAACATATCTATATAATCTACATATTTGAAAACTTTCCAGATGGCCATTTTCCGAGCTGCTAACTCTTCTGAACGGCAATTTCCGTTGAAAGCACCTCTTGCCATGATTGTAACAAACAATGTCAAATTCCTTTCAAATTGGGAATTTTAGCCAGGATGTATAACAGCTATGACCAGGAGATCAGATTCCCTTCGACATGCATTATCAATCTCAATGCATTATCAGCCACCGTGTTCAAACTCAAACTGAATTAGAAAACAGATCTCCTTACTCACACCAAAAACACAAACATTGTTTAATGCAATGATTTGCGCACTTGAACAGAAAAATAAAAAAATCATCTTACCCCGTGGCAGAATAACATTTTTGAAGAATTTCTGGATTAACAACAAATGTTATTGTCCTTAAAACAGTTTCTATGCCTTCAAACCTTGTGACTTCAAAACTATTTTGACCTTCTAAATTATTTGGTCTAACAATGCAGAGACGAAGGAATTCCTTCTGAATGTGCAAAGCAGAATTTGCGCAATTTTATTGTCTCTAAATCTAAATATAGAATATATTGAATCTTTAATAGGTATGGCAGGTTCTCAATCATGCAATAGGGATTTTAGGCTTTTGTATGAGAGATAATGAGGAACATGCATGTGAGTCAGGGCTTAAATTTGACGGTCGATCCCGCCTGTCAAGAAATTTTTTTGTGACGGTTATTTATTTGAAGTTGCCTTTCAAATATTAAAGGTTATCTATTTTAAAAAATATATATGTAGATTGAGAAAACATATATAGGAATAATTACATAGAAATTTTGACATTTTAAAATTTTGCCTTTCAAGTGATACATCTTCCTCAAAATTTTAATTATATTTTATAGCTAAAATGACTAAATACAGCCATACGACCATCAAATTTAAGCCCCGCATGTGACCTTGTGTTAGGACAAGGGGTTCTGACGAGAAGTTAAGTGGTTGCATGAATCTAATAAGTGATTGTATGGGTGGATGAAGTGGAAGTGAGTGAGAGTGAACTAGATTTCTTTTCAATGGACTCACTGAATTTAGAGATAGAAGAATATAAATAGAATGATATTTTTAGAAAATAAATATTTATTTTTGGAGTGAAAAAGTCAAACTAATAAATTAATTTTTTATATAATTTTAGAGGGAATATTATTTAATTATGTTAGATGAGAGGAAAAAATATTTAATTATGTGGATGGAAGAATCATTAGAAATTTAATTAAATAATAAAAAATATTTAATTAATGTGAATGAAATTAAATTAGAAATAATTAAATTATTAAAAAAAATTATTTAAAGTGGTTGGAGGAAAATGATTATTTAATTAGTGTTGCTAAGAGGAAATGATAAATTAATTAAATATATAAAAATATTTTAATTAATAGTGATGGGGGAAAAAATTAAATAACTAAAAAAATAAAAAATGATTTAATTAAAGTGGGAAATGTGTTAGCTTAATCAATAGTGATGAAGGGGTCGATGAGCAATGATGATGATAAATGATGATGTTTTGAAAGAAATGAGTTAGTCATTTTTAATTGTCTACATTTTGACCCTCTTTGAGACAATGTGCCTTGTTGTGTTGTTTTAAAGACATATTGTTGGTATAAAATTTTTAAATGATGATATTCCTTAGTGTGCCTTAGTGGACCAGGGATGAAGGTTGGATGGTAGGTTGCCCCCCTTGAGAGATTGGCCAAAAAAATTAATTTCAAGTTGATCACACGACAAGTAAACAGGGAAGGTTTAGCGAAGAAGATGAAAAATAGGGCAGGGTTTGTTAATGGGTGGGCTTGAGGGGTATAGGCTATGAGGAAAATGGATTGGAGAAAGGTGAGTGAGAGGAATTAGGGTTTGAATGTCTATATAGGCATGGAGGTTCACTTTCAATTCATTTACACTCTCTTATTCTTGAGTTTTAGAGCCTCCAAACTAAAGAGATGGTAGGGATTTTGAGAGCTTTTCACCATGTAAAGAGAGTCTATTATCACTATGGCCAACCAAAGCACTCGTGGTGGTATGTATCTAACCCTTAGGTCATTAAGTATAGGTCTAGGTGCATTAAATGCTAGGTCAAACTAGGCAATCAAATGTGCCAAAGTGTTGAATAACACATCTAAAACCTACTATTGTTCATTTGATTTGCACAAAGGTGCATCTAACAATATAGTTGTGCATTTGATTTTAGTTTGGTGCATATAAAAAATAGGTTCACATATGATAATAGGTTCACAATTGATTGAGAACATCTGATGATAGATTGGTGCATTTGAATAATCAGTTTGTGTTTGATGTTAAATTGGCATATTTGAAAAAATGGGTTGCATATGATTTTTGAAGTTTAGCACTTTGATTTTAGGGATAGGTTACTTAGATTTTTTTTAATATTTTGAATATGATTGATGTTGTGTGCACTAATTTTTTAGGCTGTACTAGATCCTATCATGTCTAGAGAGTGACATCTTGTTACTCTACAACTAAGTGTATGATTGGATGAGATGGATCTTGTGTTCCTAGCAGTCATTGGACTATGGCATATCACCTATATATGCCAAAGATTTATGCTGAAAGGGACATGATGACGACCCTAGTTGAGAGGTGGAATATTGAGAGGTTTGCTTTCATTCTACCTACAAGAGAGATCACCATTACTCTAGAGGACATGTGGAGGATCCTCATGATCCCTATTCATGAAGAGAGGGTGGTGTTCGACATGATTCAGGAGAGGGTGCATTGGAAAGAGTCTTCCTAGATGATGATCTTGGCATTGAGGATAGTGAGATAGACCTTCAGAGGGATATGGGGAGATTTGACACACTCCCTTTAGTTTTGGTTGGATTGATTTGAGGGGTGTTAGTCCTTGATCATAGATTGAGGAGATTCTCTATTGGATGAGGCAAAGTTTTGAAGAGAATACTTACTGATAATGTCATTTTTACTTGAGGTCTCAATGTATTGGCCTATTTATACCATGATAACCATGAGATTGTATATAGATATGGTGCGATTTTGTCTTGTGAAATTACACTGCTTCACATCTAGGTATAGGAGCATATAGTGATTACATGTACCATGGGGTGGAGATAACGAGGCAGCAGTATGCCTTATTTATATGTATATACATATACATTGACACATCAACGATTGGGTAACCACAACTATTGGAGGCAAGTTTTTGATGATATTTTAATACCATTGTGTTGGAGGTCATGGTGAGTATGTGAGGCTTGGATCAATGACACTACACATTTAGGGTGAGTACGAGATCATGGGGGGCTAAACAATGGTGATGTAGAAAAAATGCAACTTGAGGAAGAAAAATTCACGAAAATCAAGTTTGAATTTTTACTTGGGTTGGTAAAAAGTACAATTGTTAAATCTAGTAAACACCAAAGAAAAATGGATATCTGATATTAAATACAAAAAAAAAAAAAAATCCGATCTTGTAAAGAACGAATACCCATTATTCTTCCTAAAACGAATATTCATTCCTTGTAGAAAATAGATATATTTATAATTTATTAGAGAACGAGACATGCATTATAATTATTATAATGTATATATTACTATATAATTATATATTATATATAATATATATTATTATATTATTAATTTTTAGCTAGGTAAGCGCTGCCAAGGGGGAAACTCTCATAATATAAGAACCCAAAAAAAATGTTATTAAATGCATCCCCTTGGGTTTTTGCCATTTATCTGGGTGGGGGTCTAGGTGAACCCCAATGAATTCAAGTTTGGGTGACTCCTTGCCACAAGGGGTGCAACACAGAGGCAACAAAGAGCTATCCAAAAAAAGAACAAATTTGCATTTAATCTACAAATTTTCACCTTTCTTAAAGGATCTTAATGTCATCAGATAGTTTTGTTTTGATGATGGTGTTTTCTTCCTTTTCACCTCAATCCATTCATGTTCTATCTCTAGGTGATGTGGCTCATTGCCATTTTCCACACACAAAGTTTCACCCATATTGTAGGTTGTAAGAGTAACTAAAGAGACATATGAAATCTTAGTGTTCTTGTGTTGGGAAGCAAATTCCCCCAAGGGGGTTGGAGAGGCCTCTGTGAGAGCATATTTTGGTGCCTTATTAGTCATGATCTCATGAAGATGGTCTCGTGCATCAATCAAGGAGGTGGGGCTTGAGATTGAATCATTTCCTTGAAGTGGTGGAGAAGTGGCAACAACATTCTGCTTGGAAGGAGAGATAACATAGTAGTAGGATTCAACCCCGTCCCACCAAGAGGGATTGCGGACCGAGGCATACTTGGCCTTCTCAACTCACCTTCCACAATGTATGATAACATGTTCTGATGCAAAACACTTTTTGCACTTGAAGGCGATTCTTTCATAATCTATTGGTTGGGACCATCACCTATTACCCACTTTGAGGAAAAATAGTTTCGAAAGACCATTTGAGACATCCATTTCGATGCAAATATGAGAATAGGCCAAACTTTCATAATTGATTGTTTCCTTTGAAATGTTGTGATATTTTTCCAAGCCATTGCTAATTTCCTTTAGATAATCAATTTCCCAAAACTGTAGGGGGAGGTAAGGTAAACAAACCCACAGATAAGCAAATGAAATTGTCTCAATTCTTAGATCGAATGAAGGGAACCATTGCTTCGTGCATAAGAAATCACCTTGAAATCATTATGATCCAATGTTTAGTATCATTTATTTATCTTCCACAGATTTTAATTCCAGGATAAAAAAACCCCCTTGCACAGGGATAAATGCTAATGTCTTCTTCTAGGTATTCTTTCCAATTCGAACTTATCTAGAAATGAAGGTTACAAATCTTTGGCCATACCTTCGTAAATCTAAAAATAAGGGCATGAGCTTGTAAATATTCTTCTTTGTCACCCATAAAACTATCTAAGAAAATTTCTTGGGAAGAAGTTGAGTGGCACACCGGGAACGGGGGATTCTAAGAAGCTCTAAGAAGCTCTAAGTAAATATATGTAATTATTATAATATAATATAATATAGTATAATAATAATAATATATTACATAAATATTAATATGATGAGTGGTATATATCAAATATTTAAAAAAGGTTATCTGATCTTCTAAAAAATAGATATCAGTTATTCTTCCTAAAATGGATAATTCATTATAGATATATGTATTATTATTAATATATTATTATAATATTATATTTGATAATATAATAATATAATAATTTATTATTATAATATATCTTATAATGTTATAATAATTTATAATATATATGTAATATTTAAATATATTATTATTACATATATTTAATATATAATTATATAATAATAATATAAATCCATTCTCCTTCAATATGAGCTTAAGGCACTGATCTATAATATGGCCCAAGAAGGATAGTTAACTCTTATCACTAGTTAATAGTATAGGCGTCTCCATGAGCACAAAATATTACAATTTCCTCATAATTTATGCCAAAGAATAATAACCCTAAAATAAACCCAAGGATATCACAATGAGTACCAAGCAAACTAAATGAAGATCACACACGAATTGCAGGGTTGGAAGACAATAATGACATCTTAAGGGGTTGGCTATCACACGAGCGGAAATGCAACTGAATGTAATGCAACCTGAAAGATTATATAGAGGGATGTGATGGTGGATTAGAATAGAGGCACATATAAACTTGATTTCCAAATACCCCCATGACAAGATAAGCCCACGGTGAACTGAGTGCCCACGAAATGAACGTTATAATTAATTAACATTATGGGGTCTAATCATTAGGGCTAACCCCTTGGCTCTCTGACATCAATAATGTCACACAATAAAAAACATTAATCATAACTATCCTAAGTGGGAGTTACCCCCCATTTTTGGATAATGCTTACCTATATAAAAAATAAAAATTTATTAATTAATTAATAAAAATAATAATATAATAATATAATAATATATATATTATATAAATATTAATATGGTGGGTGACATATATCAAATATTTAAAAAAAAAAATCTGTTTTAGAGAGCTTTTTAAAATATTAAAAAAAACTCTCCAAAATGGATATCCATTTTAAAGAGATTTTAATATTAAAAAAAACTCTCCAAAATGGATATCCATTTTAAAGAGATTTTAATATTAAAAAAAACTCTCCAAAATGGATATCCATTTTAAAGAGATTTTAATATTAAAAAAATCTCTCTGAAATGGATATCTATTTTAGAGAACTATATGTAAAAAAAGTAACATTTTAATTCATTGTGGTTGTCGAACTTCATTGCAGGCACAGTGGCAAAAATAGATATCTGTCCCAATCTAATATCCATTTTTTAATAATTTGATCAATTAATAGTTTAGTTAGAACTTATACAACTTGTTGTAGTGATTTAGATGTCAATTTCAAATATATTACGGTTATATTTAAATACATTTGTAGTCTTACATTCTTGCCATGTTTAATGTATAGGAAGTTGATGTTACTACATATGTGATGAGTTCTTCTCAAACAATCTTAGTTGCATCACCGATTCAAGTATATGGTTTTTTAATATCTAGTAGATATATAAGTTTTTAGATATATGTTTAGTTTATGTTTGTTTTCAGTAATTATATATTAATTTTGTCAATTTTATTTTTCTTCTTACAAAGTATTCCCCCATCCACGCATGTGGATCCCCTACCATTTTAATATGGTAGGACTAAGATTGATCGTCCAAAGGGACCATCATTTGTTGAATTATTGTCAGAAAAAAATAAAGGCTTGAGGTAATGAAGAATTCAATTTGAATTCAATTTATAGTTTAGTATAATTGGATTAGATGTTACTTTGAAAGTTATAAAAAATAGTAGATAAGTTTCTATTTAGTAGTCTAAGTTATTTACCATTGAGCTAAATAATCTAATTTATGGTTTGATTTTTTTTTTTGTATCCAACTTCTCATCCATCAAGTGGCGTGAAGAGGCTACATTTTGATGATCCGCCACAAGTTTTGGATTTTCTTGACATGGCATAGCTATTTAAGATATACATTATATATAGACCATGAGATGGCATATGCCACATTTTTTAAATATTGTTTTGAGTTGGCATTGTAGACATGCAAAATTAACATTATGCATTCAATCAGGTTCATTCATCAAGTAAACCAGGTTTCACATTCATCCATTCATCAAGTAAATCAATTTCAATCTCCTAAAGGTCATCAACTTTATTTAATTTAATCTTATCATTATCACCCTTAGCTAAATAAATCAAATATTTATTTAACTAAATCTTTATCATCTTTCATCTCCTTTTTTTTAGTTTAATCTTTAAATCTAAAGCAAAAAGGTCAAATCACCTAATCCTCTTTTTAAATTAACTAAATCAGGATTAAATCTAATCTAATGCTAATCCTAATCACTTGTATTCTCTAGATTTTGCCACTCGCACCAATAAATCAATTTATTGATTTATTAAATCAGCATTTTCACTCAACATGGCATCTTCCCTCAAATTTGAATTCAAAAGCAAGTTGAAAGGTACATCCAACAAGGCATTTAATAGGTCTTACATGTCTCTTACATGTCCCTTGCAAAGGTCAAACTAAGCATTAACTCTCAAATTCAAATTTGAAATTTCCCCCTCTTGGGCACATTTCCCAAATCTTGCACATCCCTTAACCTATGGCAAGTTGACAAGTGGCCTCTTTTCATTGGCTAGTTTTTAGTCCCACTTTTCTCCCTCTTGAGCACTCTTAGCATTTGAGAATCTACAAATAGAGGCTTCATCCTTGATCAAATCCTCCACAATCTCCACAACCTGATCCAAAATCTTTATGCAAGGTCATTCTCTTAAATTGAGAACTGATTTTGTCCATTTATCATCTTAGCATTTCATCTCATCTTCACAACAATTTCATTACATAGCTTATCCAAAGGGGTTGGAAAAGGGCCATTTTCCATATCAAAATAGCACCAATCCCCCTATAAGATGTTGGTTTGATCATTGGAATAATGTTCTATTGTGTTTTGCTTACTTTTGTGCTTTGTTTTCGTTATTCTTGTGTTCAAATGAATTTTATAGGGAGCATTATATTTGCCTTGTTTAAACTGACCAAATGCTAATATTTCTCTTTGTTTGAGCAAGATTTGTAGGTTAGTGCTCACATTTGGCGCCCACCGTGGGGCTCAAACCAGCAAGTATTTCAAGTATTTTGGTTTTTTTTTTATTATTTTGCTGGTTGTGAACTCCTCCATGATAGCTATTAAATCAATCTTTAAGTTGTCTTCTATGCTACTTAGCAGAAATTTTTTGTTATAAAGCAAGGTTGTTCTCAGCCGTCTCCACCATCGTACTCTGTTCATTATAAATGATAGTTGAACCTTCCCAATAGAATTTAAGAGAAATCTTGGCATGAATATTTAATTGGGTGCATTCATCTTTCTGTTTTGCTCAATTTGGTGGAACATCAAATTCAAAATTTTTGCTAACTTGTCCTCTAAATAAACTGATGGGCTTCATTCTTCTTGGATGCTCTTCTTAATACTGACAGGAGGAAGATGTTGGCTGGGGTCATAAATCTTGGAAATTTTTCAAACTTTCAGGCAGTTTAATTCTTCAAATATGAACCAAATCCTTGGTGTATCTGCCTCTTTGTTTTGAATTTTAAGCATGCTAATCCTATTGGAATACATTAAATATTGAATGACAACAAGTTTTTGTTGTCTATTAGCACGCATTTATGTTGGATCTATTTTTTCTATTTTTCCTACGTTGCCAACAAGGAAGTAAGGAATAAAAAATAAAATAAAAAAACAATGCGTAAGGGGTCCACCCTGATTTTTTGCTCTTACCCTTTTGCGTGTTGTGCTAGGTAGGACTGTATCATCGATGACTTGACCGCAAGGTAATCTAGCTAGTCATAAGATTTGGTGGATTCAAATGCGCATCTCATGTCATTTGAATCTTTGTGTGGTATGCTTGGATTGCAATATGGTTAGCATCTTTCTCAGAAACTTTGGTTGACCCACATTTGGATTGCGCATGCATATGTTTAATGTTCATTCTCTATACAATCACCTCCTCTGCAACAGTATTATCATCCTTTTCCAAAAATCTGACTGTGTTGTTTATCTTGAGAAATGTTGAGATCCCCGAGCATAGTTACTCCATCTTTCCTACCACTGGAACAGAGTGAGCCATCAGAGAAGTAGCTAAGATTTATTTTTGATCTTCCTAAAATTTGTGTCACATAGTATTTATTTTCGGCTATTTCAAATTTTTGAAGTCTAACAATAGCTCCAACTGCTGCTGCATAATGTCACATAGTTTATTAGCTTTCTTGTGCGCCACTACATACATGATATATCACACAACGTCATGTTTTAGTCAAATTTAGTGGAACATTCAAGGCGCCATATGAGTCAATCGATTCACCTGTGTCTTTGTCACCTCTCCACCAGTCCCATCAAACAATAGGCGCAAATCATGTTGTATCTCTGTCAAAGCTTGTTTTCACCCTCCTAAAGCGCTACCATAACTCATGGTCTTCAAGTCATGCAATCTGAAGTAGATTTGGGGACGTGTTCTCTCTATGTCTTTGTACATTGAATATGGTTGTTTAAAGTTTGCGCATCAGTTTAAAATTGCTTGATATCATTTTATATCTTCAAATTGGTTGTTGCCTGGGTGATTGATTAGTAGTTGATAGCAGTTAAGAAGATCTCTTTAATGTGTTTAGACTCCTATCGTTCAACTGCGCACCGTCCCTTGTAAGGTTGCTCGATCTTATAGGGGTGCTTTATGGTATTCATTAGAATATCTTCTTGATATTCTAAATGATATCATGTACTACACCCATCTTATAAGTGTAATGAAGGTTGATCTTATAGCCATAAATGTGCCTTATTCATTTTCATCTGTTTAGTCATTTCAACGGTCAGGGATGCAACCTTTGTCTAAACTTTTGCTTGATAAACATCCATCTGCCTAACCTTTTGGTGAAGTGATTAACTATTTACAGATTTCGGCCAACCATAGGGAAGAGCAATGGAAACCGCACTAAGGGAATCATTAAGGCACTGAGGGCGCTGGTGAATGGGCAAGAAATTAAAGCAGGCAGCCAAAATAGGTGTCATCATCAGTAATCTCTGCCACCATCAGTTACTAGAAATTTTCTTAGAAAAACACGCCATTACAGAATAATAAAAGTAGCAAAACTGACGTCAACCATAACCAAAGGACATTTAAGCAAGTGGGCGCTGGTTCTTGTGCTTTGTGACAACAACGTGTGCTTTTAGGTGCAAGGACAACAAAAGTCTTCAAATATGTTTATAAAATGTATATATCTATCTTTGAGAAAGATTTGGGTATGTGACCAACAGGTAAAATGTCAAATGTCAGCATTCTTATTGATATTGATTACTTTTGTCAAATCTTAATTGGACATGATATTAATGGTAAATTTGGACTTTAATCAAGTTGATTCATATTTTACATTAGATAATTTACTTTAATGAAGTCAAACTGATGTTTTGGAACAACTTGTGATTTGGGTTTGGTAATTTCACTTTGAATGTAATCTTGGAATAAGATCATTTGATTTTGGTTGTCATTTTGAATACCATTAGAGTATTTGTTATTGTTGTTCAAAAAAATTAATGTTTTTCTACATTAATATTGTTGTATATGGTTTGAGTACTAACAATTTGAAGATCTTGCAGAAAGAAAAATGACAAATTATTAAGAGAGACGAATCATGAAGGCTACAAATGATTGAATAATATTGTTTTCTTTGAGGGAAAACTCAACAAACTATCATTTTAACATATGTTTTCTTGAAGTAATTTGTTTTTATATGTCAATTGATTTGCAGGATTTCTTGAAGATGATGATGTAGTAGGCGAAGGAATTCAAAAACATTAAGCAGATTTGAGTTAAAGAAAACTGGATATTGGAACTTGAAACCAACAAAGCATTTTTTAATGCTTTAAAGGGCTTCTTATATGCTTTAGTTTTCTGTCTTAGATCAACTCACTTTCAATTTGGGTTTAAAATCAATCACTGATTTGATCTTTTCAAAGTTGGGCTAAAACTAAACCCTAGAAACTTACTAGCTTTTGGATTTGGGTAAAATTGAACAAGCAAACTTCACATTTGATTTTTTTTGGTGCTTAAAATGAACTCATCATTGCTTTGGGGCTAAAACAAGCATGTGTCTTTTATGTCTTGTAATCTTTTATGCAAAATAATCTCATGTAAAAAAGGCGTATGCGCTTCTCTCGCGCTTCACAGCAATCTTGAGAATCAAAAGTCTTTTTGATGACATTAAGTTGCATAAAAGATTGCCTCCACACTTCGATTTGGGTTTAAAATTGAACAAGATCTTGTGCGAGTGTGAGTGGGGGCATTATCGCGTAAATTCTCTCTCTTTGTTGCCATCAAAGATTGATCAAGTCATGGATTTTGTCTTTATTCGCTTTTGTTTATCCTAGAGGGCCTGCCTTGGGGAAAAAGTACTCACCCAAGGGAACGACTCAACCGGTAACACTCTAAAGCCAAGAGTATTTCCAACCGGGATATAAATGTGGATATTGGAAGAAACGCCAGTATTACGCGGTTGATTCCGATGAGATGAATCTAAAAGGGGACTCTCGCCGTATAGGTCAATCTCCACGAATGGAAAGTCCGAAATAGAACCCTTGTTTTGTAGTGACCAATTGATCTATTGAGCGATTTTATCAAAGTGGTGCATTGGAACTTAGATTCCAAGAAGTTACTTGCCATGTCCGATCTTGGTTAAAGTATAGAGGTTAAGACTTCATTCTTAACATACCTTTATACTCTTTCCTTGGTTGCATGTAAAATCATCTCTTCTACGAAGGGCATGAGGCAAGCCCACCTAGAAAAACATACCAATTGAGCTAGGACGTCATATTGCTTATGGTTTGAAAACAAAATTCTTTTATCGAAAACATTGGAAAACCAACATTCAACGAATCATCAAAATTGCAAACCCTTTAAGAGAGGAAAATATCCTTGAACAAATTCACATGTTATTGCTTGCCCTTGGGATTCGTATCCTTAGAGGCATCTAAACATTTGGATTTCATCTCAATTTGCTTCTACTAAAGTCAACTTTAGGTAACTCTTGCCTCAAATTTCCTTGGTTTCTGCATAATACACTTTGTGGGATAAGGGGAAAGTTGAGACATTATACATCTAGATTCAAAATCTAATCAAGAGTGTGTTTGTGGTAAAAAGAATCCATTAAGCAAAGATTAAAATCAATTGGACTCCACATATGTGCTTGGCATCTTTTGGTCACATGGTTTTCATGCAAACATTGGTCTTTTGATTTCGAATTACTCTTAGAGGAAAGCATGTTCTTCACTATCTTGGTCTTGTAAACAAGTCCTTCCTAGATTCATTTAGGATCAAAATTAAACACTTAATCCAAATTCCAAACATCTATCAAAATCCATCCCACCAAACAACTTTAGAGCTTTGGAAACATCATTCTAGACTTGGGTAAATCATCAAAATAAAAATCACCTTGATTAGTTAGGTCTATGGGAATGCATCCTTTCTCATACATTTAATTGAATTAGCAATCCTTTGAACAAGTTCATCCTAAGATCACATTTCACATCTTAGGGTTTACAAGTTCATTATCCAAATCAAACCAATCAAAATCAAACCCTAAGTCTAGCATTGATCCAAAGTCCCTAAACGTTCAACACTCATATCATTTACACCTTTTGTCCTTCATCTTGTCATTGGTCCTAAGAACCTTAGAGGTCACTTTTGCAACAAAGTCAAAACACAAGGAGAACATGGAATACAAACTTGATCCATACATCATGAGTAATCCAAATCTATTGAACTGTCAAAGCCTTACAATGCCGATTGATTATCATTCGCACATGGGATCATTACCTCCTAAAAATGTCAATGGCACAACAAGTGTGATTATGCCCAAATCAAAGATTGGAACACATTTCCCAATGGTAGATCTAAATCCAAACCTACAAGTCTATCAATCAAACAATCAATGCATGAGCCTTCAAACGAACAACGTCATCCCACCAAATCCCTACATGCCAAATGAAAATGTACCAAGTAGAAGTTTTCCAAACATGAATCCAACAAACTTTGGGATGGATACATTTGCAAATCATACGAATATTCCAAACATCAACAATGGTCAATTTAAACCTATCATGTTGAATCTAAACATCATCCCAAATCAGAACATCTTCCAAAATCAAACACAAGTACACACTCCAAAACTGCTTAAACAAAAGCCAAATCAACTATATCAAGGGAGTCAAGATCGAGATCAAGATCAAATTTTGCGAGATCAAATTGCTACACTTACCAAAATAGTTGAGTCATTGCGCCAAGAGACATCTCCACCATCATTACCCATATCAACATCATTCCTTGGTTTAGGGCTTCCCCCTTTACTTAGCACCAATCACTCCATCCAAATCAATCCACCTAACGCCAATCAAGTCATCGCATCAAATACTTTGAATATACCATCGACATCGCACCAACATATGGTATCTAATCAAATTACAACATCAATCCCGATAAATCAAAATATGGTCTCCCAAGGACCTATCACCTTGGTCATTCCGACCATTCCTATCACCTCGATCACTCACACCACCCCTATCACACCCATCATATCTCACCCCCTCACTACCATGATCGCTCCAAATGTATCTCAACAACTTGGCACTACATCCAATACGATTCCAAATACACCACCACTACCACCAAAACCAAGTGCAATAAGTCAATATTGTAACATCACACTAAAAGCACATCAAGCCTACCAAAAAGTGCTTCAACAATATCAGGCAGCTCCACAAGCCGCTCAAGCTACCCACACTGCTCAAGCTACCCAAGCCGCTCAAGCTACCCAAGCTTCCCAAGCCTCTCAAGCTACCCAACAAACACAAGCACAAACACCAAAAATGATAATTATTGGGGATACCGATGAACATTCAACCACTGGTGATAGCATTGGCAATCTCTCCATCAAAATTACTAAAAGCATTGATCAAGATCTATCCATCAAAGAGCACATTGGAGATGTTTCTATCTCATCCGAAGATCAAATTAACATACATCAAGAGTCACTTTTCAATCATGATCAAAATCCACCAACAATACTTGAAAATGAACCAATTCAAGAAGTTTCAACATCGTTTGACCCTATGGTTGAAGACATTGGAAATCCCTCCATCACAATTGTTGAAAACAATGATCAAGATCTCTCCATCGACGAGCACCTTGAAGATGTTTCCACCCCATCTGATGATCAACTCACCATACATCAAGAGCCACTTTTTAGTGATCTCTTTCAAGGAGTGTTAGGATTATTTGATCCTATTGACATAATGCACGATCCATTGACCTATGATCATGTTGAAAATGTCTCTACATCGCCTTATGAGTTAGAGGACATATCTCAAAAGTTTATTCCAAAGAATGATCAAAATCTTTCACCAAGGTCTAGCAATGGTCCTTCCCAAGACATGTTGACCCCCTTCGACCTCATGGTTTCAGATACTGAAGGAACCCTGAAATATACACTTGAGGATATTGAAACACTTACCATGCCTAATGATGACATCCAAGACCCCTTTGTAAGCAATCCATCCTTTGAAACTGACCCATGTCAAGAATTTGATCCAAAGCATGTCGAAAGCAACTCCGAAATCATTCAAGATCAAGAATTTGTATCTTCAAGATACTACAATAATCTAATGGACACTCTCCTATATATGCAAGATGATCATATCCATGTAGCACATATTCCTCCATCTACCCATGAGATGCTTTCTTTGGATGGACACGTAGATGATCTTCATCTTAAACATGATTCTATTACACAAAAAGAGTAGATTATCAATTCCTACAGTCAAACAGAGTTTTCAACAACAGTATCAGATATATCCAAAATTTAGACTGAGGACATCATGAATAAAGATATTCAGTATTATCCACTCAAGGAAACAAGTCAGACATAATAGTATAATTCAGAGTTAGCGGAACAACAAATTGAAACAACATCATCCGTAGTGGTCATTTATCAGAGAATGCATTCTAAACAAGAGCTCTCGAAATAGGTGGAATCAAGGCATGAAGTTGCTACTACTACTATACTAGGGGAAACTTTATCTAGTGCAAATGTCAACATAGGGAGCACGAAGAGTCCTTATGATGAAACTAGTGTCAATACTACAACTAACCACGTCATGAATCTTCATCCACCCATCACCCCATCCAAAATTGGGACCAACTTCGAAGGAAAGATTTGAATCAAAGCACAAAGAACATTATCAAAGCAAAATAAGTTGAGAAGCATAATGGAAAAATCAAATACGCATGGATACCAAAGCATACAAAGAAAGATTATCCCTACCAAACTCCATCAGTCAAAGAAACTATGGGGCAAAATAAAAAAGGGGAAAAGTATCCATCAAAGATGTCCACAAAAGAAAAAGTAGGATTTTCAAGCAACGTACAAAGTGTATCAAGCAATTGGTCCTAATTCCATGCACACTTTCGTATCCACCCATCATTGCTCATCTTCCCAAGTTTGGAGAGTCAAAGATTCCAAGTTGTCAACCAATCCATCTCTTATCCCTAAACACACTCCATCCATGCCTCCACGCATAATATCCAACTCTCATATTGACCATGTATTGGCAACAACCTTCATCATAAGGATTCAGAAGGCACTCTATTGTGATGTGCACACAAAGACAAAGTTAACTCCGGTATCAACGAAGTAGATTAGAAATCTCAAAAGTTGTATTCAAGTGCACGTATCTTAGCAAAGAAAATTCTTCAAGTAGGATATCGATGGCTCATTATGATGGGAGCATCTACATCGACACCACTAGGTGGGTTAGTATGAATCTTTCAAAAAAACCAAAAAAATAAAAAAAGTAAAAAAATCAAAAAAATCAAAAAAAGGATTGAAAACAGTAAAGAAAAAAAAATCGTCCTCTAGTGAAAACCGCATGTGCGGCACTTTGGGCAAGACCATGATGAAAACCTGGCAAAAAGACGTCATGTGTGGAATCAAGCATCTACATGTGCCACTTCAGGTGAAAGCATCTCATCCTATCTGTAATAAATCTAACAATCCATCCATATCATCCATAATAAATCTATCCATCCATAAACCATTGATACAATCCATGTTCATCCATCTGCATCCATCATCCAAGTTATCTTGATCTTGATGAAAGTTTGGGGCACACTTTACGCTTGCTTACAGTAAAACATCTTGACATGGGTTGTTTTCATTAATCCTATCCTATGCAACATTATCTAAGCCATGAAGCATTATCCAAATGAGCATTCTTTATCCGAACACCTTATCTTATTGCAAGATAATCCTTGGCATCCTTTGCGTATCCATCCATCCATACACCTATTTGAGCATCTGCCCATCACACTCCATACATTTCTAGACACTGGGGGCAGATATGTACATCTTGCTTCGAGAATAAATCTTGGTCTATGTCCTCCAACTTATGTGGCGATCCGAACATTTAGAAAATGTGAAACCAAATTGGTCAAAGCATTTGTGATCCAAAATCCAAATCACTAGCCCATGGCATATTCTGATGAGAAGAAATTCCTCATCAGTCTTCATCTTTCATCAAACATCAATCCAAATAGTCACTATCAGTCACATCTAATTTGCACGTCAAACATCACATCAAATCATTCGAACAACTTTTGTTCCAAATCAAGCTTCATCAATCACGATCAATCAAATCCAATCAAAGAATCATCACCTTGGGATATCCTTGTGTTGCTTAAACACTGTCCTTGCATTGTTGTGCATCCTCAACAATGTTATCATCATCAATCCTGATCAATCAATCCTTGCATTGTTGTGCATCCTCAACAATGTTACCGTCATCAATCCTGATCAATCAATCCTTGCATTGCTGTGCATCCTCAACAATGTTATCATCATCAACCCATCAATCTGATCAATCAACCTTAGCTTGGTCTTCAACAAAATTCCAAAAATATCACTGATATCATCACACATGTCCATATCCAAAATGTCAAAATCATGCGAAAAATCCAAGAACATCCAAAACATCAAAAAATCCAAAAATAAGTCAAAAACAAAAAATGTCAAAAACATTGGAATCCGAACTACGTCGTCTCTGAGCTTAAACGTAGGCAAGGCTAATCTTTGATCAGCCCTCGAGACATCAAAGTCGCAAAAACATTTGAAAAAACACAAAAACATCCAAAAACATCCAAAATCACAGCAAAATCCAAAAACATTCATAAAATCCCAAAAAAGCCCAAAACATTTGAAAAATCAAAAATCAAAACATTTGTAAAATCTTGAAAATACCAAAAATAGCCTCAAAACATTTCAAAACATCAAAAACATCCAAATATTTGAAAAAATCCATCCATATCATTTCACTTTCACCCACGATAATCAATCATCCATAATAAACTGATCATCACCTTCATCCTTTGGCAACATAAACAGAAACAAGTACAACAATCATCAAAAGCAAGCTTCAAATGAAAAACCAAAATCGAAGCAACAAACCATCAAATACAAAATCAAAACTCTTGATCAGTCGCAAACATGTCAACCAACCTTATATCAATAGCCTATCAATCAACTTATCAAACCATCATCATCCTATACAATGCATGTCCTAGTATATATCATTCTGACAATGGGCATCATTTTGGATATCACTTTGGATTATTATCCTATCAAAACAAATCCCTTTGGCTAGAGATATGAAGAACATTGACTTGTTTGTGTACTTGATCTTTTCTTTTGATTTATCTTATTGCGCTCATTCCAAGGACCTCTCGATGATATTTGAACGAAGGATTTAGAGAGATAGGAATGGGGCAACGATCATTATCCTTTTGTCTGCTGTGCTTGTTGGATGTTCTTGTAAAATAACTTGGCGAATACTTGCTTCGTTAGGTACGTCCTAGCAAGGTTTCTGTATGTCAAGTGTGAACAAGAATACTCCTATCTGTTTGTCGAGTCAAAGTCCATCGCACTAGGTACAACGCCATCCTGGTTCTTTATACCTTGATGCATCGTATCTACATGTGTAATCAAACATAAGGTGAGTAGCCCTTTAAAAAATCCCAATCCTTGATAAGCAAATCTATCATCATCATCATCTCTAATAAAGTCTCGACCAATCATGAGCTTGTTGTCCTCCTCTTGTCATCATCTAATTTCTTCTTTTCCGCACTAACATCACATCATGAATTGTTAATCATCATCACCAGTGCATCCATCCTACATCCACAAACCATCAGTATTTTGCATATCATCTGACATGCATAATCATCATCGTAATATAGATCTATTAATCTAAGCATCTACATAAATCATACATTTGCATAATCATAGCATATCACATCATTCATCTCATCCATCTCACATCATATCATCATTTAAGTTGTTTAAGATAATATAGATTTTTTATTCTAAGCATCTTAAAATCATCTCATTTGCATAATCATAGCATATCACATCATTCATCTCATCCATTTCACAACATATCATCATTTAAGTTGTTTAGGATAATATAGATTTGTTATTCTAAGCATCTTAAAATCATCTCATTTGCATCATCATCCATAACCATCTATTTTGAACCTCTTTATCGTGAGATCGACCCTCAAATCGAATCTTTTCCCTCGATCTCTCGAGGGGGCAATGTACCAGTGTACTTCTTTCCGCTGGGGCAACTGAAAAAATCAGAAATTTTTTGAATTTTGATCGCGGCAAGTTTATTCTTTGAACCAACGCAACAAGTACATTGCTTCAAAGAGGGGCAAAATGTAGACATGCAAAATTAACATTATGCATTCAATCAGGTTCATTCATCAAGTAAACCAGGTTTCACATTCATCCATTCATCAGGTAAATCAATTTCAATCTCCTAAAGGTCATCAACTTTATTTAATTTAATCTTATCATTATCACCCTTAGCTAAATAAATCAAATATTTATTTAACTAAATCTTTATCATCTTTATCATCTTTCATCGATGTCATTTGGTACATGAGTTTCTTGTAAAGCTCTGTTGATTATTTCCTGGTGTACGGGAGAAGACTTAAGTAGATATAAGATTGAGATCTAAGCAGGGGTCTTTCCTAAGTGATCAAGAATGCTATACTGATAGTTTACAGGATTTGATTGGGCGGATGTGGAGGCTGTAGGGACCGTAATGCGGGATCGTCGGGTGGCAACAACACATTGGGGATCTTTAGCTTTAACATGTATCATAGACACACGAGGTTCTACCTATTCAATGTAATGGAAAATAGCATCATAATTGAGAGGTACATTTTTATAACTTATGTTGTTTGTGATGTTGTCTTGGGGATTATTGTTGGAGGTACTCGTGCCTTGGTTATGGTTGGGGAAGGCATTTTGATATATCTGCAATTGAGCATTGGATGATGAAGCTTGACTGGTGTCGAATTTGATATCTCCTTGATCAATAAGATCTTGGACATAGTTTTTGAGACCTTGACACTTATTCAGAGTGTGCCCTTTTATCCTATGAAATTCACAATATTCATTCTCCCTAAACTAGGCTGGTTTGGGTTTGGATTCATCAAGCGGTTTGGTGACGGGGTATATAATCAAATAGTTGACCTATAACAGCTTATTGAAGATGACACTCAAGGGTTCTCCTAATTGAGTATATTGGCATTTTCCATTCCCTTGGCTGCTCTAGTTTGATTGTTGAGGACAAGATGCCCCCTATGGCATAGATATGGAATTAGGTACAGATGGTGGTTGCCTATGAGATGTGCTAGCCACCTGAACATGTTTAGTGTCAGTGACACCATCATTCACTATATTTTTGTTCTTGTTCCAAAAGCGTGACTTATCACCAAATGGCCTTTCTTTGTCATGGTTATGTATCTTGATGTGCCCTTTGGCAATAAGGGTGCGTTCAAGGATAGGCCCTTTGTCCACTATTTCAGCAAAAGTGGTAACACAGCGCAATCTAAAGTTGTGAGCCATGTCAGGATGTGAGTTTTCCACAAAGAGAGTGACCATGTCTTTCTCTTTGAGAGGGGTTTTCATTCGGCTTGCAAGTGCTCACCACCTTTGAAGGTAGCTAGCAAAGGTTTCACCTTCACGTTGCTTCTCCTTAAGAAGTTCCAAAGTATCAATATCTTTTTCCAAATTGAAGGAGAAGTAGGAAACACATTTTTTTAAATATTTGCGAAGGATTTTATGGACCCTCGTTCTAGACCCATGAACCATTCTAGGGCATTACCTGTCAAGCTTCGTGGAAACAACCACAAGAGGTAGTTGTTATTGTGCATAACTTCTTGACACTGGGAGTAAAACTCTTGCAAGTGAGCCTTTGGATCTTTGTTTCCCTTGTATCTATCAAACTTTGGTATCTCCAAGTGCTTTGGGAAGGGAATTAGTGAGATGGATGGATCGAATGGATAGGGACATATATCTTTGAATTTAAAGGATTGTTTACCAATCCCTGCTTGGAGATCTTTCAAAGCAACTTTTATTTCCAATAGATCTGTGTTGACTGGTTGTGCAATTAAGGTTGGTGGGTTGGATGGATAGGGATGATATGATGATTGTGGATTTTGTTGAGATAATGTTTGAAGATGGACATAAGGATTTTGATAGTGAGAGGATGGTGTTCCCTGTTGATGTGTAGGGGGTATTTGTTGGTATGGAGGTTGTTGTTGTGTGGTATAGTACAATTTTTTTTGATAAGAATGTACAACCGAATGCTGAGGAGCCTGAATGTGATATTGTGGATTGGTTTGTTCGTATTGAGGATACTGTTGTGATTTTTGGGAGGCCACATAGAGTGGTTGTTTTTGGAACTATTGTTGGTTATGATAGTAATAATGCTGAGGAGGTTGTTGTTGTGATGTTGATTGCTGTGCAGGCCGAGATGGGATGTTGTGTTGTGGTTGAGCTTGTGGACGTAAAATGGATGCGAGGAATGGGGATATGGTCTAGACGAGCGGCTGGGATGTATTGCCTTGCGATTTGTATGGTGGTTGTTGTAACGAAACTAAAGCATTCTACGGGGGTTGTTGTCGATGAGGTGGCTGAGATAATGTAGAGGCATTTTGCAAAGGAGGTTGTTGGGTACCAACTGGAACATTTGGTTGGGATATACCTTGTGGAGGTAATTGAGGTGGTAGGTTAGATTGATGAGGCTGTTGAGATGTATATGGAAGCAGTGTTTGATTTTTGGCCCCTGGAGGTGGAAGCAATGCGGTAAAAGGGTTGCCCTAAGTGTTGATGGGAGGTTGACTCGAAAGGGGTGGTGTTGTTAGTATTAATGGCACGGGTTGTGGAACATTTTGCGGCATACCGTAGGCGAAAGGATTATTAGGATCAAGCACTTGAGGAGCCCCCATAACTGAGATTGGAGCATGTGGGGGGTGGTTAACATGATAAAGAACAACATTTCCAAATTCAGGTTGATGCCAACCCTCTACTGGAGGAACATTGGGGATGTATGAACCATTTGGTGCATTTTGTGAACCTTGGGGTATATTAGATGTAGAGCTCCTATATTTGGATAAGTCAACCCCTGATGGAGGTTTGACACCCTTTTCAATTAGGTGGGCCAGGATTTCTTCCCCATGTTTTCAAACAGACGGTCAGCCATTTGTATATTGGCGGGATTATTGAAATGTTCCTCAAGCGTGAGTTCGGGTTGATTAGCCATACTCTCTTCACCATGTGGTGAGTTGTTCTGATTTTCGGTGTTGGAGTGTGATGAAGTGCCATTATGAGGATCTTGGGAGATGTTTATTCCGTTGTTAGGATCTTGAGCAACATTCACACCATTGGTAGGATTTGTGTTGTTATTAAGGTCTCGAGACATGTTCGCTTGGGAATTTTGACCTTGTTGTTGTGCCATTTGTTTCTTGACTTGTGACCTAGTTTGAACAGGCATGCAAATATGCTATGGGAGGATTATAAAGATATCCTTGATGAATGGTTCGATTTTGATTGGGTGAGATGGGATTTTTATTGGATGAGATTAGATTTTGATTGGGGTTTTGGTTGGATCGGATTTTGATTGGATTGGGTTTTTTGATTGGATCAGACTTTGATTGGATAGATTTGATTGGATTGGGTTTTTTGATTGGTTCAGATTTTGATTGGATAGATTGGATTGGATTGGATTTTGATTAGATCGGATTTTAATTAGATGTGATTGGATTGATTAGGTAATTGGATAAGTGTGATTGATTTGATCGAATGATTGGGTTTGATAGATTTGAATGATTGGATGGGTATGATTAGATGGTGAAAGATGTGAGGGACCCTGAATTTAGTCAAAGAAAATTACCCTTAGTGACCTAGAGCATCGATTGATCAAGTGGATGATCACAACACCAAATCCACCTCAAAATAGAAATGGATTGATTTGGGTCAAGGATGATAACTTACAACATTGAATTTACCTCAAGATGGAAGTAAATTGATTTGGGTCGAAGTTAATGACTAATATGAAGGATAACAATCAAATTCAAGTGCTAAGGACAATTTGGGGTAACCATTTTTTAACACAAGGTTAAGGTGATTTGATGATGAGTGGTGTCTATGAGGTATGAGTTAGGTGATGAAAATGGTAAAATAAAATTTGGCGAATCAAGTTCACTAGGTGATGATATGGGCTTTCTGAACGGATTACCAAAAAATTCAAAATGAGTAGACAGATTGAGAGAACCAATGTATGGACGTTTGGGATAATAAATGGAGATTTAGGACGGTTAAACGAGAGTTTTGGGGGCTAAACAGAGATTTGGAATGATAAAATGGAAGTTTAGAATGATTAAACGGAGGTTTTCAAAAGTTTAGAATGACAAAAGGAGGCTTGGGATGATTAGATAAAGGTTTGGAATGATTAAATGATGGTTTAGAGGCTAAACGAAGCCAAACGAGGAAATTTCGGCTATTCAGGAGGGAAAATTCACCCCTCTGTAGCAAAAAAGAGGGCGTAGTCACCCTTTTACAGTGAATCAGAGGGCGTAGTTGCCCTTCTGTAGTAAATCAGAGGGCGTAGTCACCCTTCTATAGTGAACATGGACTTGGTTTGATGAAAATGGCTATGGAAAGGACTTTAAAATGACAATGATAAGGCCAATTTGTCAAAAAGTTTACTGGTTTCTCACAAGAAAACACTTTCAAGCAAACACAATCCTATGATTAGTGTTAAGGGTATGGCCAATGAGGTCTTAATCTAGGATGCACAAGGTTTCTAGGGATTCCTCGATATACTCTCGGTACGCGAGACACAACCGTGAACACCAACTCGTCACAAGCATGAGTCGGGAACCCCAACGAGATACTGAAGGGCTTGGACCAACTCTTCACGTCTATCTAGGTATCACCCTAGCTTCGACGCTCTGCCAATTACGACGCAGTTGGATTGATGTACAAATTTCGCTCTCCCCCCTTTGTATACCCTGCCAGTACACATGGTTGGGATCGTCCCTTGGGGTGATGAAATCCTCAAGCAAGTCCCACTAGAAAGAAGACACTAATCGTTTCCAACTACTCCCTAGGCTCATACGAAGTGCAAGTGGAAAGTGAAAACAAACTAATGCCCCCTTTGGAGTAATAACAAAAAAGATAGACACAACAAGCAATGAATATTACTTCCCCTAATTAAACTATGTTCTCAGATTAACGAAAACAACAAGGATAACTTTTAAAATCTAAGCAAATAGATAGCCCTGCAATCAAATGTTAGTTGTCTTATCCTGTGTTCTTCGTCAATTACACAAGAATATGCTGCAAAAATGTTAGCAAAAACACAAATATCCTTAACAGAAACAATGTTAGGGGGTTGGGATATGAAAACAACAAAAAACGAGAGCAAAAATGAAGCTAAAATGGTCGTTTTACCTCTCAAAATGTGATGTTTTGGGGCGTAGTCACCCCTTTGCAGTGAACCCGAGGGTGTAGTCACCCCTTTGCAGTAAAACAAAAGGCATAATTTCCTTTCTGCAGTAAAACAGAGGGTGTAATCACCTTTCTGCAGTAAAACAGAGGGAGTAATTGCTCTTCTGCTGTAAAACAAAGGGTGTAGTCGCCTTTCTGTAGTAAAAATGTTAGTAAGCCAAAATCCAAACAAGGGCGTAGTCGCTTCTCTGCAGAAAAATGGTAGTAAGCCAAAATCCAAACAAGGGCGTAGTCGCCCCTCTGCAAAAAAAACATTAGTAAGCCAAAATCCAAACAAAGGTGTAGTCGCCCCTCTATAGAAAAATGTTAGTAAGCCAAAATCCAAATAAGGGCGTAGTCGCCCCTCTGTAGAAAAATGTTAGTAAGCCAAAATCCAAATAAGGGCGTAGTCGCCCCTCTGCAGTAAAACGTTAGTAAACCAAAATTCAAACAAGGGCATAGTCGCCCTTCTGCAGAAAAACGTTAGTAAACCAAAATCCAATCAAGAGTAGTTGCCCTTCTGCAGTGAAATAGAGGGCATAATCGCCTTTCTATAGTAAAACAGAGGGCGTAATCACCCTTCTGCAGTAAAACAGAGGGCGTAATCGCCCTTCTGTAGTAAAATAGAGGGCGTAGTTGCCCTTCTGTAGTCACCAGGAGGGCGTAGTCGCCCCTCTGCAGTAAAACAAAGGGTGTAGTTGCCCTTCTGTAGTAACTAGAGGGCGTAGTTTCCCTTCTATAGTAACTAGAGGGCATAGTTGCCCTTCTGCGACCTGTTCCTGCAACAATCTCAACAACAACAAACGTTAAATACAAGAACTTGCTTTGTGGGTCCCACCGGGCATGCCAGAAATGTGATCCTAAATGTTAGTCCAATTCTAAATGTGCAAAATAACTAAAATGCAATGAGGAAAAACACAAAGGGACACCTCAAGATTAGCCTAAGGAATAATAAAGCAAAGAAATAAAACTAAAATGAAGATTGTTAGATGATTATACCTTCTTTGCTGCTGAAACTCCTTGGTTGGCCCTTGATTTTGATTGCTTTGTGTGCTCCTTGGATGGCTCTTGATGTGGTTAAATGCAAGATTTAACTATATAGTTGGATGCAAATGCAAATGGATAAAATGGATGGCTAGATGAGTGCACAAAATGTCAACATTTAGTTGCAAAATGACTAAGTGGTCTAAATGCCTTAGAGGAGGGGGTATTTATAGAAGAATTTGAATTCTCTAGAGAATTCAATGGTTGAAATTTGTCCAACAAGGCCAAGATGAAGGGCTAAGGTGAGTTGAGGACTCACAAGCCCTCACATTTTGACATGTGGAATGTGAAGTGGCTAAGGGTGAGATGATGTGTAGGTGATGTGGAGGAAGGACAAGTACCTTACAAATACCTTGGGGAGTGAGAAGGCTTCCTCAAAAAGAAACTTCTTGTTCCCAAGTGGGAATGAAAGTGACATTTGAGGAATTTTGGAATTCCTCTAAAATCTCCATGGAAAATGAGAAAGTGGTTGGAGATATAAATGTGAATTAAAAATTTACATTCTTAGGAGAATCTAATGGATAATAGATGGTCTCCAAAAAGGTGGGAATTGGTCACATGTGGATGAGGTGACAAGTCAAATGTTCTAGAAGCCTTGGAAGGATAAAATATGAATTAAAAATTCACATGGGGAGGAGAGATACCTAGGATGAATAAAAGTGAATTAAAAATTCACATGGGAAAGAGGGTCAATGCCAAGAAAGGAAAATGAGAAGGTTGACTTAAAAGTGGTGCTAAAAGTGGCTAATGACTTTGATTAAGGTTGTGCAAATACTTGATTAAGATAATTAATGAGAGATTAGAAGCAAGTGGAAAATGTAGGAGGATGTGACATTAATCCTTGATTAAGAGGATGCGCATCTTAATCATGAATTAATTAAATTAATCCAAATTAGAGAGGGATTATGGAGGATGTGACAAGGAGAGAGAAAAGAAGAATTTTAAATTGATTTTAATTCAAAAAGGTTAAAATGACTAAATTAAATAAATTGATGTATTTATTTAATTTAGAGAGGAAAAAGGTACAAGATAAACTATTTAATTGTTAAATTAAATACTTTAAGAACCTTAGGCGAGAAGTGTAATATTAATTAAATAAATTAATATTGACGAAATGGATGAATAAAGAGGTAAATTTGATTGTATGGGAGCGATCAAATTTGGATGTCTACATAAATAAACCAAAACAAAAAGTAGTGATTGGTTATTGAATTGCTTTATAATTGACAATTTAAATTGTTAAAAATAAATTTTAATTTAATAAAATTCTTAAATTTGAAGAGTTTTAAAAGAAAATTATATTAAAATATTTTTGTCAATTTTTAATGAAGTAAAAAAAATTATTTATAATTTATGTAGAAGGTGAAATAAGATCAATGAAATAAAAATAATAGCAATAATAAATCCAATTCAATAATCAAATGATCTATCTCAATAAAAGCATGTGCACAAACATGAAAGCAAATCAAATAAACATACTTTAGTATACTATGATGTAAAATTCGTCAACATTGTAGAGGGTTATATGACAAAAATGTTTTTTTTATAATTTGTATGGATACCAAATCAACATTGTAGGATGGTTGAGAAGATTGAAGAATGGGGTTGTTTGAGAGGTCATGAGGAATGTGCACATGACATGTGTCAAGACATGGGGTTCTTATGAGGAGTTAAATGATTGTATGAATCTAATAACTATTACTTGGTTGGATGAAGTGGACGAATCTAATTTTAGAGATGGATGAATATAAATAGAATGATATTATGAGGAAACAAATAAAATATTGATTTTATTTATTTTTAGAAGAATGAAAAAGTCAAACTAAATAAATAAAAAAATTATATAATATTTTAAGAAATATTATATAATTATGTTGGATGAGAAGAAAATATGTTTAGTTATGCAGATGGAATAAAATTAGAAATAAATAAATAATAAAAAAAAAATTAATCACTATTGATAAGGGGAAATGATAATTTAATTAATTTAATTAGTGTTGATAAAGAGAAATGTAAATTGGGGTAAGGAAATGTAAATTAATTAAATAATTATAATTAAAAAATATTTAATTATTAGTGATGAAGTGGTTGATGAGAGATGATGACTAGAAATGATGATATTTTGGAAGAAATGAGTTAGTCATTTTTAAGTGTTTACATTTTGCTTCTCTTTGAGACAATGTGCTTTGTTGTGTTGTTGCAAAAAAATGCTTTTGGTATAAAAATTTTAGGTGATGATGTGCCTTAGTGTGCCCTGGTGGACCAAGGGATGAAGGTTGGATTGTAGGTTGCTCCCTCGTGAGAGCAACCAAAAAAATGATTTTCAAGTCAAGCTCATGACATGTAAACAAGGTGGGTTTAGTGAAGAACATGATAAAAAATAGCATAGGGTTGGCTAATGGATGGGTTTGAGAGGTAAAGGCTATGAGGAAAATGGATCGAAAAAAGGTAGGTGAGAGGAATTAGGGTTTAGATATCTATATAAGCATGTGGGCTCACTTATAAGTCATTTACACCCTCTTATTCTTCAATTTTAGAGCCTCCAAATTTATCAAAGCATGAAGAAGCTGTAGAGATGGTAGGAATCTCAAGAGCTCTTCACCATGTAAAGAGAATCCATTAGCACAAGTGGCTAGCCGGGCTAGCTGAAACACTCGCAACGGTATGCATTTAACTCTTAGGTCATTAAGTTTAGGTCTAGGTGCATTAAATTCTAGGTCAAACTAGGAAAACAAATGTGCCAAAGTGTAGAATGACACATTTGAAATCTGCTATTGTGTATTTGATTTGCACAATGGTGCATTTGATAGTATAGTTGCACATTTGATTTTAGTTTGGTGCATATAAAAATAGTTTCACAATTGATTGAGCACATCTAATGATAGAATAGCACATTTGAATAATCAATTCACATTTGATGTTAAATTGATGCATTTGAAAAATGGGTCGCATATGATTTTTTAAGTTTGGTGCTTTTGATTTCAGGGCTAGGTTCCTTAGATTTTTTTTTGATTTTGAATATGATTGATGTTGTGCTAGATCCTATCATGTTAGATAGTGACATCCCATTACTCTACAACTATGTGAAGGGTTAGATGAGATGGATCTTGTGTTCTTAGCAGTTGTTGGATTGTGGCATATCACTTATATGCCAAAATTTGTGCTCACATGGCCATGATGATGACCCTAGTAAAGAGGTGGCATAGTGAGCTCGATCTACTTTCATTCTACCTATAAGAGAGATTTCCATTATTGTGGAGGATGTGAGGAGTATCCTCATGATCCACATCCATGACGATAGGGTAGTGTATATCATTAATTCAGGAGAGTATTCATTGGAGATAATCTTCCTAGATGATGCACATCTTTCCTCTTGGCATTGAGGATGGTGAGATGGACCTTCAGAGGGGTATGGGGAGATTCAACACACTTGCATTAGTTTTGGTTGGATTAATTTGAGGGGTGTTAGTCCTTGATCATAGATCAAGGGGATTCTCTATTGGATGGGGAAATTTTTTGGAGATAATGCTTACTAGTGTCATTTTTACTTGGGCATGATATTCATTGAGTTGTATATAGATATGGTGCAATTTTGTCTTGTGAAGTTGCACTACTTCACTCTCCACCCCATGGGATGTGTAATCATTTTTACTTGGGCATGATATTCATTGAGTTGTATATAGATATGGTGCAATTTTGTCTTGTGAAGTTGCACTACTTCACATTTGGGCATGGGAATGTTCATAATGATTACACATCCCATGGGGTGGAGAGCATGAGGCAACAATATTCCTTATGTATGTGTATATGAGGATTCATTGACACATCAACAATTGGGTGACCTCAACCATTGGAGGAGAGTTTTTCTTGAGCATGATACCATTTTTTGGAGGTTGTGGTGATTATATAAGGCCTAGATTGATGATGCTACACATTTTTTTTTTCAACAACCCAAATTTTTGAATGGGTGTATAACACACATCATTGAGAAGTGTTTACCAAAGTGAGTTAGGAATCAATATGGAGAGGTTCAGGGCCTACCCTCTAAGGATGTTGTGTTTTCTTAGACATAGAGGGAGATTGGTGACTAGGGGACCATGATATCCCCCAATAGCATTACAGTTGATTTTCAATCTTTGGTTCTCATTTAGTGGGCATGAGGTGAAATAGTTAGAGATGCAAGAATGACCCCCAAATTTGATAGATGGTGGGAGAAAATTCAACCAATTTGGTTGACACATCCAAATGGTGGGGCAATGAGGAGACAAAAATGAAATATGAAGCTAGCTAGGGCCTGTAGGTAGAGGCAAAGAGTGGAGATGGGGGTGGTGGTGATGGAGATGGAGATGGAGCTTGAGGTGGAGGTGGGGATGGGGGGTAGGTGAAACTATATGGAGTAGTAGTGATGGTAGATAGTAGAGAGGAGGTGGGATGATGGCTGGGGAAGAGAGGAGATGATGGGAGAGGGTTGGGGTGGGCATGGAGGAGGAGATGGAAGAGGTGGAGATGATGGGGATGGAGGGGAAGATGGGGGAGGTGGTGATGATGATGAGGGAGGAGGAGATGGGGGAGGTGGTGATGGGGATGGAGAGATGTAAATTAGATTGGTAGTGGCCCTATCTGAGTGAGATCAAGCTTGTAGGGAGAGATGGATATTGGACAGAAAGGGATAGCTTCTTGGTATAACTAGCATAGCGGACAATAGAGAGGGATTTTGAGATGCTCAACGTCAATAGGTAGAGGTGATGGGTGGAGTTCCCATGATGCAGGTGATGAGAGAGGTGAGGAATTTTATGCAAGAGGTGACATATTATAGGACCATCTATGGGAGAGAGCTACTTGCAGATAGGAGGGTTCCTTGTCTCTTGGCTCAAATTCAATCAAAGGCTTCACAATTGAAACTAGATTAGAGGGTAGGTCATTGATGGGGCACTTTGAGGACTACCACCATCAATGCCAACACAATCAGGATAGGGTCTAGGAGCATAGGTAACCGCACAACCAACAACACAAGGTATTTCTCAGCTAGGGGTAGATCTTCCTCTTCGTCCACCTTCACCTAGACATTCATAGGGTGGGAGCTCAACTTAGAGGAGATTTTGAATATTATATTATATGATGTAGACATTTTTTATTATTCCTACAGGCTCATGTATATATGTATATTCACATGGCTCTTAAGTAGCCCTTTGTATAAACATTGTATAGATTGGTGATGTATCATGAAATGTTTTTTGTATATATGTGATGAGATTTTGTTGTGAAGATGATGATGTTCATGATTTGATGTGTTTCTACATGCATCTGATGAATATCTATGATTTGATGTATGCATTTATTGATGGATCTTATTTGATTATGCTATATGTTGGATATATGTATGCAATGATGATTCTTATTTGATATTGCTATATGATGTGATGGATTATGATGATGATGCACTAGATGATGGGATGAGGTGATTCTTTTCTTTTTTTTTGATAATGCTATGATGTTGTAGATGATGATTATACCATGATGTTATGATTAATGATGCTATGATTATGGATGCAACTTGTATATATGATGTTACAATGGGACTAATGATTGTGTATGCATTGGTTATATGGATTTTTTGTTTGTATCATGATACATGCATAGAATGGTTATTATGATTAATAGGATAGAAGAATTTATGTAGGATGATGATGGATAGATGAATCATGTTGATCAAATATCAAAATAAAATCTATATGTATGATATGGGATTTTTCTTGAAAAATAGGATGGACAAATGAATTTTATTTTTCTTTTTGTTATGCTAAAAAATATAGAGAGCAATCCTTATTTTGATAGAGCAAGTAGACATTATGCACCAAGGTATGAAGAATAAGGGTGGCATCATATTTATTGCATGCACTTTGACTATGCAAACAAATAGGATTATCCTTATTCATATCAAACATACAAAAAACTTGCTTGAATGTGTGAGAAAATAAGACTTAGAACATAGTAGTCCTAGTGCATAAAAGGTGCAAAGAACTTGATATGCAAAGGATTTTTGCTATGCAAGAAGCTACCTCAACACACACAAGGAAAGTATTCATCATGGTTATGTTATAAGAATGTCCCACAAACACAACACACAAAATAAATGGCTGTGCCCCATTTTGTGCTCCTCTAGACACACCAAGATATTGAAAATTTGAGGTGAGAAGTAAGCATTGGAAAGAGACAAAAATATAAATAAAAAATAAAAACTAACTGAAAAAACATATCACAACCATCATATCTCCTACCAACGAGATTGAAATTGTTATCTTGGATTGTTCATATTGTAGGAAAGATGTATCCATTAAGGAATTGATTAAGATGATGGATTAAATGTTTTAGAAAACAAGTACGTATGTTTAATGAGTTTTTTAAACAATGATCCTAGCTTGCAATTTGTTATAAATTCTCTAGGTTTTGATTATTATGTCATTTTATTTTGCTTACTTTATCAAAGGTGATTGTGATGATGATTTTATTATGGATGGGTGAATTTGTGTTGTATTGATTTGTTTTTTAATTTTTGGGATATCTATTGTTTTTGGATTTTTAGAATATTTAACTTTTTTGGATTTTTAGAGTATTTAATATTTTTGGATTTTTAGATTATTTGATGTTTTCTTACTTTTTGGAATATCTAATGTTTCTAGGTTTTTGGAATATTTGATATTTTTAGATTTTTGGAATAGCTAATGTTTTTGGATTTTTGGAATATTTAATGTTTTTGGATTTTTGGAATATTTGATGTTTTTGAATTTTTGGAATATTTAATGTTTTTGAATTTTTTGAATTTCTATTATTTTTGGATTCTTAGAATATTTAATGTTTTTGGATTTTTCAATTTAAGGTAATAACAAAGATCTAATCTGATGACTAGGTTTAAGAAAATGCTCCTAGTTGGGTGTAGGATTATTTTATTATGAAGTAAGTGGATTGATTTTATTATGATACTAGGTGCCTGATGGATAACACTAGACATTAGTAAATTACCAAGCCATGCCAAGTTTATAGGAGAAAATATGATAGGCAGGTGGATATGGGTGGAATACTAACATTATTATGAATGAAATAGATAAGAACCTGATAGATGGTAGGTGGTGCTTACTTCAAATGGTGCTTGTAAATAGGTTCTCACCATGGTACTTGTCCAATGCACCACTGAAGTGGTTTTTGTAGACACTTAAAATTGTCTTGAATTTGCAAGCGCATTTTTTGATTAATTCTTCGTGTAACCATAATTCCATCTAAACCCTAATTTTCATCTAGACTTAATTCTAGAGTATTTTCCACATTCCAATAATTAAATAATTCTAATTATTTAATTATTCTAATTATTCTCTCTCTCATCATTTTGTCGATTAAATAATTATTATCTAATTATTCAATCTCTAATTTAATTTCATCTATGATTTAAATAAATATTATTTTTTATTTAACTGTCTTAACCTAAGCTTCCTTTATAATTAATTAAATTTATAATTTATTTAATTAATTATTGATGACATCAAAAACAAATGAATTTTTATTTATTTTATTTTTAAAAATTTCCTCTACTTTTCTCTTCACTTAACTCCCCCTTTCTCTCACTTAATTCTTACATCTTTCCATTTCCCACTACACATTTCCCTTCTATTCTTCTATTTCAAAAATGAGCAACTCTTACATTTTCAATTGTTTGAATGAGCAACTTTCCCATAAAAGTTGTCTTATTCGATCTCAGCCATCCATTCTCTACTCAATCTCATTTGTCCATTTTGTCACTCTTCATCTATAAATTCAATCTTTGATCTCCATTTTACTCTAACCACCGTCTTCAAATCTCTGTTGTCACCATTATCGTTATAAGCCTTTTATTTTGTGCACTCCAAAAATCTGAGAGCAACACTTCAAAATCTTTCAAAGCAAAGAGGAGAAGGGAAATATAAGTGATTCCACTATGGATGTAAGAGGTATAATTTTTGTTTTGTGTGTTTTTATTTTATCTTTTATGCAAGTTTGTTTTCTATTGCTTGGATTGGGAATTTATCTTGTTACTAACAATTTGGTGGTTGTTGTGCAAGTTTCAAGCTCCTTAACCTAATTTTCCCCATCTCACAGTTTTCACTAGAGGATGATTTTTATCTTTAACATTTTTTCCTTTATTGGATTTTGTTACACATGTTGCTTGTAAATAGGTTTTCACTATGGTAATTACCCAAGGCTCCACCAAAGTGGTTTTCACCATTGGACTGATTGTTTCTCTTTTCTTTTTTTTATTTTTACCCTCAGATACCTCAAAGCTTAAGCATAAAATTTATTGAGGTGGTTGTTGTTAATGGGATCTTGTAGGGGCTCACCTTTAGGTTTTTCTAGTTGATAAGATCTTGACCCTAGCTTGATGTGATGAAAAATGGTCCCAACTACTCAGGTTCAAATTTTTCCTATGTTGTTTTGATCTAGTTTATTCTTCTAATTTTATTTGAGGACTATATCACCTACTTTAAAAATTTTGGTTCTTGATCCTTTTGTTGTAACTAGGATGAAGGTAATTTTTATAGGCCTATAAATGATTTAATAATGCACTAAGATGTGTTTCATTAGGAAACTCTACCTCATGTAACTTGGATACTTGATACCCTTCATTATCAAAAAGATGTTGCAAGGATACCCTTAAAGAAGGGAGTTTGACCTCAATAGGAAAAATTTCTTGGATGCCACAAACTAGGGAATATGGTGTAGCACCCATAGGTGCTTAGATGCTAGTAAAATAAGCCCACAAGATGGGTTAAGTTGGATGTGCCAATCATGGTTAGTTCTATTGATGGTGTTCTTTAGGATTTTGTTGATAGTTATGTTGGAAACCTTAGATTGACCATTTCCTTATGGGTAGAATGGAATGGAAAAGTGGTGGATATAAAATTGTGAGAAAAGAATTCAAACATCTTTATTTTTTAAAGGTGTACCATTGTCTATGATAATGGCATGGGTAACACCATACCAAAAAATAGGTAGTTAAGGATGAAATTTTCTATTTGTTTACTAGTGATGTAGGTTAATAGGATTTATTTTATCCACTTTGTAAAGTACTCAGTGGCGGTGATATTAAACTTATGACCATTAGATGAGGTGGGGAAATTTTTCCTATGAGGTCGAGTTTTCATTGTGAGAATGATTATTGTGTGGTAATTGATGGAAACTCTTGGGTTGATGCATGAATTAGATATCCATGTTGTTGACATTGTAGATATTTCTTCTTAAATTGATGTGCCTCTTGATCCATGGTAGGCCAATAGTATCCTGCTCTTGGTAGCCTTTTAGCAAGGGTAGGGCCACTATAATATAATCCACAAAAACCTCATTGTACCTTATGTAGGGATTTTTTAGCCTCTTTTAAGTTTAAACATCTAATTTAATACATATCATGAATACTCTTTCAGTATAATGTGTCACCAACAATGGTGAAGTAGAATGAGTGGTAGATAAAGGTTTTCTTTTGTTTAGTGGTTAGGTTAGGTGGAATAGTACCATTTTGAAGGTATGTGTAAATATCATGGTACCATGGTGAATAAATCCCAATAATTTCACACACATATTCTAATTTAGGGACATCAAAGGAAGAGACAAAAATTTGTTCAACTAGAAATTCACATCTTTGACTATTGTGAGGTATATCTAGAAGAAATCCAATAGTTTCTATAGCATATGAAACTTTATTGTTCAACTTGGGTATTTGTTCAAATCAAATATTATAAAAATACTATTTGAACATGTCAACCATTCTCTTATTTGGTAACAATTTATCATCCTTTTCTTGATACTCATCAATAACTTTTCTAATTATTAGCTATGAATCACCATAGACCTATAACTCTTTGATTTTTGACTACATTTCCATTCTAATTCCTATAATAAGGTCTTCCTATTCAGTAATATTATTAGTAAATAAAAATGTCAATCAATATTCTTTTTGGAATATAATCACCTTGAGAGGTGATGGATAGGACTCATGCCCTTGAACCATGTTGTGTGTGTAACCCATCAAAGTATACTATCCATTGGTTTGTAGGAGTGATGGTTAAAATTGTTTCATTTGGAAAGTATGATAAGAGAGGATTATCATCATATAAAGGTACTTGTACTAACCTATCAATGACCTATCCCTTTATTTTTTCGGTCTACATGCTCTATGTTAAACTTGCTTAATATCATAACCCATTTAGCCATGCAACTAATGAATGTTTCTTTTGAAAACATATACTTCAACAGATCAAATTTTGAGATGAGATTAGTTTGGTGATTGAGTATGTAGTGTTGTAGCTTTTTTGATTCAAATACAACAACTATTTACATGCTCACTCAATAGGAATGCAATTAATCTCATATCCTACTAATGTCCTACTAACATAATATACTACTATTTCCTTTCCAATATCATCATGTTATGCTAAAAGGGATCCTAATGCTATTATTGTATCTAAAATGTACAATATGAGTGGAATTCCTTGCACTTGAGGCATCAATACTAGTGGTGATCCTAGATAATCCTCAAGTTGCTAAAATGCTTGTTGGAATTTCTCATCCCATTTCAATATGAAATATTTATGTAGGTGGTGATAAAATGGATGAAATTTATCTACTAATTATGCTAAAAATCATTTGATGGGCTATAGATTTCCTTGTAGACTATGAAAATTCTTGAGATTCTTTAGTTAAGGCATCTAAATTATATCTTTTACTTTCATGGGGTCAACTTCAATACCTCTATGAGACACAATTTACCCCAATAGTTTTCTTGCAATGACACCAAATATGCATTTCTTGGGATTTATCCTCACTTGATATTTCTCTAGTTTGTCAGATACTTGTCCATGCACATCCAAGTGTCATTTCCTTGTGATTTATTTCACTAGTAATTCATTTGCATAGTCTTCCATTATATTATGGAATATGTAATAGAAAATCATTGTCATTGCTCTTTGATAGTTTTCACTAGCATTCTTGAGATTGAAAGGCATTTCATTCCAACAATAGGTACCCTAAGGGCATATAAAAGCAATCTTGTGTTGATCTTTTTGTGTTATATTAATTTGATTATATCCCAAGAAACCATCCATGAGGGAAATCATCTCATGCCTTGCTATCAAATCCACTATGATATCAATGCTTGATAATGAAAAGCCATTTTTCAAACAAACCTTTTTATATCTCTAAAATCAATACAAATATGGATACCCCAATGGGTTTTACAATAGGTACAAGGTTTTACACCCACTTTGGATAATATATTGGCATAATAAATCCAACATCTAAGAATTTATATAATTCTACCTTTACTAGTAGTATAATCTAGGGATGCATCTTACATAGTTTCTATTTTATCGGTTTATCCTTTGGGTAGACCGTCGAATAATAGACAACCAAATATGTATCTAATCCTAGCATGTATGCATATGACAAATAAAATTTGACTTTTCATCTAGCTCAAGGAATGATGTGAAATCCTTCCTATTCTCAAGTGTCAATGATGCAACAAAGAATATGATTTTAGGATTGTCGGTTGTTCCCATATTTATTTTCTTTGATGTTTCTAATAAAATTAATGATCTCTCTTGATGTTTAGCGATACATGAGAGGTCAAATACCTCATTAAAATGCACCTCAGAGATGTTTTCATCCTTGGATACATCCTTTTTTTTTTACGTTTTCTTGATTTAAAAGTATCACATTGAGGTTTTCACTAAGGGATGTTTTTATTATTTTTATATTTTCTCTTTTGTAGTTGAAGGATTTGCTTTTCTCCCCAAAATATTCTTGTGCATCAAGATCTATGTCAATTTTTTCTTTGCAATATCTAGGTGGTATGCCATATCTAGGTCCCATAAACTCAAAAATAGATTCATCATTTTTTAAAATGTCTAGAATTGGTCATTACATTGGTCTTGATTGATAAGCTAGGGATAAATAAGTGTAAGGTTGTTGCTTTGTGAGGGAGATGTAAAGGATATGGATATTAGGGTTTTAGTAGATATTTTTTCAATTAGGTTGGTGATGTGCATGGAAGAGTCATTGATGGTATCATTATTAGAAGTCTCAACCATATGAAAAACTTCAACTACCTTCTTAAGGATAGACTCAATGTTAGGAGTAGCATTGCTTAATGACCCATACCCAAGCCCTAGTATTTCTATATTTTTAAGAATGATGGGTTCTCTTATTCCTTGTTGATGAAGTCTAAGGCCACCTTGATTTGTAAATCCCATGTTCTTGTTGATATGGAAACCCTTACTATAATGCTCAACTAGTGGGGTTGGTTGTCCTTTCTCTTCTTGGTATAACCATTTTGAGATATCTTATACTATGACCTCTTTGGTTAGCTCTCCCCACTTTGAGAATATTGTGGGTTCATATATGATAATTGAAGAGGTCTTCTCTATATGTTGAGGTTTACCATATGCCTTAGGAGAATATGAAAATTTTCCTACATAGAAGGACCCTTTTAAATCACATTCTTTGCAACCTGTATCATGTATTTGGATCTTGATTTTGAGAAGGGGCTCATGTGTGGTGGATGATGAGGCCAATGTGGATGGGTCAATATTATATGATGATGATGATGAGACAATATTATTATTAGGTACTTGGTGGATTTTTTGGTATTTTTCACTATTGTGGATAGCGGAAAGGATGAGGGTCCCCATAAATGGTTACCTCAAATTTATTGTAGGGAAACTTTATGTATTGGTGTTAGGTGAATGGGATGTTCTGCATGTAATGTATCCATGGGTGGCCTAGGATAATTTTGTATGGTCTTAATCAAAGTCCAATACCTAACATGTAGTATCTACAATTATGAGACCAACTTGAATAGGTAGTTTTATTATTCCTTTTGATTCACACTCATTATTATCATATGATCTAATAGCAATGATCTTCTATTTTTCTATGAGTCTATCGAAGTATCCCAATTGTTTTACCAAATTCAAAGTAAAAATGTTTAAGCACACTCCACCATCTATCATAACTCTTTTTATTTTGTGCTTATGGTGCAAACTTCTAGGTATAACACTTGGATATGATATGAGGTGGTATGAAGGTCTTTTTCTTTGAATACGAGGTGGTGTGTGAATGAAATGTATCCTACCATGGTTTAGAATTGTTCAATATCTATGTTGGTAGGTTTAGATGATACTTGTGTTAGGATATGGTGTTGTACACCATTGCATAAAATGTTATATTATAATGCTCTAATTAAATAATTATTTAGTTGTGATGCACCTAGGTGGTGTGGGTAATCACACTAGGTAATTATTTGGGGACCATTTTATGTTGTATTGTAACATTGTATTATTATTTAATGTGTGGGAGACATGTGATAATAATTTAATATTGGAGAAATATTAAATAAAGTGAAAATTTAGTACCCAATATTAAATAAGGGATTAGTGATTTTGTGTTCACATGGTTTTGTGGCACATGGTTTTATCTTACAGCTTGGTTGTATTTGTGTGATCTTGAGTCTATAAAATCAAACACATGTTTAGTGGTTAAGGTTGGTTGGGTGAGTGGGTTGTAATAATTGAGTCTTTTTGAGGAGTGCATATGTGAAGCATGGCATGAGATGTGTGGATTCATGCTTGGACACATGAGGATGCATTGAGAGGATTGATGCTCTAGAGGTATTCATTGTAACTCTTGTATTGCTTTATTGCTAAATAATATGATGGAGTATGGATGCTTTTGGAAGCCGGGTTTTTCCCTCTTAAGGGTTTTCCCAGGGTATATCTTATGTTATCTTTTGTCTTTTCTATTTGATTTATACAATATGGTTACTTGTATGTATGTTTATCTCTCACGAGTTTATGTAGGAAATGGATTAAGATTGTGGCTTGAATGCATTATTTCCTAACAAGTGGTATCAAAGCTTTCATGGTTGATGGATTTTTGTTATAGCCCTAGTTTGAGAGATTTTTTGAAAAGTTTAAGCCATGGCTATGCATGTTAGATTTGATTCATTGCAAGATATGGAACACATGTTGCAGGTCTTTCTTTGTAGATTTAGGATTTTGGGTTGCCAAGATTTGTTTGGTTTATTGCAGATTTGAAGTATTCAAAATTTGGGTCAAAAGGGTTTCTTGGTTTGAGTTTTCATATGAGGTTTTTGTAGAGTTAATTTCATGGATGACCTCTTGAGACAAAATTGACCTTACCATTGGATCCATAAGGCTTGAGACATGAAAAATGACAAAATTTTCCCTATTTTTGAGAAGTTGAAAAAATGCAAAAAAAATTAGTAAAAAGGCCTATTCAGTTGTACGACCCAGTTAGAGAAAAATAAAATATTAAAAAAATATTAATCCACCATTGAAAAAATAAATCCACAAAAAAAATTATTTACCTGCAAAAAAAAAAAGAATCAATTGAAAAAAGCCTTTTGAAAATCATTGAAAAGAACAAAAAGAAAAGAGAGGAGGGAATATAATAATGAGGGTACGGGGTCTGCAAACTCTTACCCGCTCTGTGTCATCCCCATACCAGCCCATGGGTTACAGTGAATTCCAATCAAATAGTATTGTCGACCTTTTCTTTTAAGGTTTTGAAACTTAGACTTTTTAAAAGTTTAAAATGGTCGCTTAAGGTCTAAAAACTTTCATATATACAAAAGCTTAAATTAAATGATTTAAACCATCCATCCTTTTTATTAAAGATTTACCATTAAATATTAAAAAAAAAATCTGCCATTTTTTAAAAATATTAAATTTAATATTGCCAAATTAAATTCATTTTAATAAAGCAAGTGGGGTCCACCAAAAGTTGCTCATATAGTCAAATTGCACATTTTTTCAAACTAGCATAACTTTCATCTAGAATGTCAGATTTTCAACTTCTTATACTTGTTGGAAAGATGGTTCCAAGAAATACATAGTGGTATAGGTTTGGTTTCTTGATTTTTCTATTTTGATCAATTTTTTGAGCCCAAAAGTTAAATGTTCTTTGTTTCATGGTTTTGGTCATAACTTTTGCATATAGAATTAGATTTTAGATTTTGAATAGGCGTTGGAGAGCATGTGCAATGTACTACACAGTGGATTAGGTAGATTTTTAGTTTGTTGTGGAGGATGATTTTTGTACTTGTTTGATCACTTGTAGGAGCTTGGAATTCGAGGTGTGATTGTGTGAGCATCTAGATGAGTCAAGAGGCAAAAACTTAATGGAGTATATGTTTATATATGATGTTTATTGATGGTACAACTAATTATTAGTTTGATGCTTCTTGGTATAGGTTTATAGGTGTTTTTTAGAATTGGACTTTGATGGTGACAAACACACATGTTGTCTTCAGTTTTGAGGACATGGGTTGACATGAGTGGAGACTTGGAGTCTTATATGGGTGATAGTTGAGTGTAGGTACAAAGATGGATATAGTTATGGTTTCATGGGTATGCAAGTGCATTTATGCATTGGCATTAAATGATCATGTATGTTGTTGTTTGGTGGTGATTTGGTTTGATGTTAGGATGTTGTTCTTATCTCCTTGCTACTTGTATGGTTCCTTGACTATGGTTAATCATTTACGGATATGGTTAGAAAATTAGATCCGTGGTTGATTTATTGTTTGAGTCTTGATGTTTATAGGATTATCTTCTTTGGCATCTCAATTTGTAGGTTACTAATGTGATGACGAGTTTGCATGTTTTAGTGGTTGGGTCTATGAGTTATGCAACTTGTAGGTGTACAACCTATTGGGTTGCAGTGAGATGACTTAGATGTGGACTATCTATATCCACTAGGTTTGATTCATTGTTGTTGCAAACTTTGCTATTTCCCTTGTTTGTGGTCATTTATGCATTGGTATGTTGCTTTGGCATGTGAGGATGGATGGTTAGAGTGATTGATTAGTCAATTGATGGGACTTGTAGCATGTGGTTTGATCACAATGTCATGATAGCTTGGTACATTTATTGGTTATACACTTTTAGTGGGAGATTTTGATAGTGATGACTTGGCAGTGTTGGATTGGTTTGTGATGGTTTGATGGCAGTTGTGTGTGTCTTCTTGGCTTGGAGATCTTGGTTTCAATTGTATGTTACTAACATTGCAGTTGAGTGTGTGTAGACCTAGATGATCTTCATGGAGGAGATGGTAGTCACGATGCCATGTGTAGCTCAGTATCACAGTTCATTGGGAGTTATTGGTAGTGACATGGATGCATCATTGGTGATGGTGATCTTCATGTGATTGGAGATGTGGTTTCTTAGTTTAGAGTGTTTTGATATTATGTCATGGTTTAATCTTGATACTAGTTTATAGTTTTGGCATGGTATATGTGTTCTCTTGATATCAAGATGTTTGAATTGGTGCATGTGATCTCCTAGGAGGAGATGGTTAGATCATGTTCTCATGATAGGTTCATGATTCTGCGGCTGAAGCTTTGACATTTATCTTGGTGTTTCTTTCTTTGTATTGACTACATTGATCATTTGCTTGATTAATTCATGATGTCGTTATGTGTCATTTGGATTTTCGCATGTATTGATCAATTGCAAGTGCTCATAGATACATGGAGATGTGGGTGATGGTTGGAGTTCTCTTGTGATTAAAGAAATTTGCTTGAGATGATTACTCTTTGGAAGTTTTAATAAGAAGACCAAGGATCTTTCACCTAAGTATGGATGTGAGTTCGTGATGTACATATTGATGTAGAGTAGGGAGGATTTTATAAAAAAAAACACAATTCAATCAACTTGAAACAATATTTTCACCTTTAAGACCCTATCTTGGTGTTGTCTCACAATTTTCTCATTTTTCCTTGCAACATTCCAGTGTTTTTTGTCCTTAACTCTTAAGAGAAATTGAAAACCCACAAAACTATCACTATTCTAGACACCCATTTTCCTTCTCCACACCATATCTCAAAAGTTCATAGGGTCACTTTGGATCATCACCCTCAAAACTCTACTGCTACACTGCCCTTAAGCCCAATTAGGTCACTTTTTCAAAGCAACTTCATGAAACTCTTCACCCAATCCACCAAACCTTATTCCAATACTCTTCATAGGTTACAAATAGAATGAAACAACATTTTTTGGCCAATGAAACACTTACTAATTCATCAAACCATAAAACCTATTTAGGCTTGTCATATAGGGGTTTATTGAAACTACCAACTCCAAGCCTCCAATCTACAAATGAACACTTCAACACACCAAATAGGACCTACACATGCTATTCCAACCTTTACAAATCACTGCCCAAAAGTTTCCTAACCAATCCTAGCCTCTATGCTTCAAAATTGCTCCAAAAACTAATGTTTCCAGCCTAGGGCATTACCATATTTTCCCAAAACCCTCATCCCTACTCATTCCAACTCAAAAAACATGAAAATAAACCCATCTAACACCATTCCAATAATTTGTAGAGGTTTCCATTGGTGGAATGGTCAATTATGCCATTATCTTGCTCTCAAACCCTCAAAATAGGGTTTTCAACCTGTCCTTAGTATTTTGGCTCTAAAATTCTCCTAATTTGATGAAATCACTCCAAACCAAAAATAAAACAAATTTAACTCATATATCAATCAAATACAATGAACTTTAGATCAAAATAAATTAGTACGAATCCGTATTGTAGCTTGTAGCAACAAATTTACTAGAAAACACATAGAAAACTGAAGGTTTCTTATTATTTTCAACAAAAATCACACCAGAACCTTTCTTTGACCCATACCTATTGTATTTAAACCTTACACACCAAAAACAACTAACACAACTAACCCTAACATCCTTTTGAACTACTTGACCATTGGACTTCCATTTTTTTGCATTTTTGTTCTCTTATACATGACAACATTTGCAAGATTTAACAACATTTACAAAATGGACCCCATATGACTCCAAGTACATTGAAATGGTCTATTATGACATTATTACATCACACTTAGACTCTAAACACCTAAAACCAAACATAAGATCTTATTTACAAAAATTGACATGGTGCCCCTACACCATACACTCGGACAGAAAAAGAACTCAAGCCCCTTGAGGATTGTATTGCAACAAACCATGCTTGATCACTTCATTTCTATGGTATCCAAAATACTTTTCATCTAGTAATCCTTTCCAATGAGTTAGGTACTGAATATTTGCATTGTTCCTTGCATTAGGGAACTCTTTGCCACAAAGAAATTGCTCCAACTTGAACAACCTACTTGATGGATGTTGTCTGACCTTCTCTTTACCTGGAACTGATGTTAAACCTACTTGAGCACGTACAAACATACCTTTTTCATCCTTTTATTGAACTATCCTCTTCTTTACCCTTGTTGCACACTTGAACTTACCCACATGTCCTTGCCATTCACCTTGAATCACTTCACCTTTTCCTTTCATCTCTTCCCTCAAATTCTCTTCCCCTAGAACCTCTATTTTATCAGGTTTACAAACCTCTATATTGACAAAATTTGACTACCCACTAGAATCTTTTGAAATCAAAGAACAAAGCACTCTTTCCATCATGACCTCAACATGCTTCTCAAACCACTCTTGAATCTTTACAATTAATTCATCCTTGAACTTCAACATATCAGGTTTGGACACCAACTCATTATCTTTTCCCTCCAACATTGAATCATTTTTCAAACTTGTTGTCTTAGCATCTTCATTTTTAGTGGTGGTTGCAAACTCCTCATATTTTTCTTCATCAATCTTTATAAACTCTTTCTTTCCTAACATTATCACCTTGGCTGCCTTACCTTGTCCTTTATCATCCTCTTGCAATGATATCAAAGTAAAGGAGGCTCCATCTTTCTCAATCTCATAACTATTATTTCTACCATCATATATTGCATGCCTATCAAACTGCCATGGTCTTCCTAGCAACAAGTGGCACACATCCATAGGAAAAATATTGCAAAAACATTTGTACTTATATCCATCAATATTAAACTTAACCCAAGCTTTCTCATTCACCAAAACAGATTGAATTTCATTCAACCAAGATATTTTATAAGGTGTTTCATGTGGTATCTTTTCCAACTTAAGTTTATCAACCATTTCTATGGACACCATGTTATTGGTACTCCTTGAATCTATTACAACCTTACATACCTTTCCATTGCATTTGCAAGTTGTCCCGAATAGTGTTCTTTGTGTTGGCTCCTTCTCCTTCGATGCTTTGAGGAGTGTTCTTCTCACCATCAAGGATTCTCCCACTTCTGAAGTAGCAAGTTGATTAGGAGAGTTAACACTCTCACAATCTTCCTCTTGCACCAATTGAAATCTTTTATCACCACCAATTGAAGTAGAAGCTTGTTTATCCAGACACTTCCATGCTTGATGGCCAAACTAATTACAATGATAACATCTTCCTGAAAATGTGCTTGAACCTCTGCCTTGTCCACCAAATCTTCCTCTAAAGCCTCTAAATCCACCTCTTTGATTAGCCACTTGGTCTTTGATTTTACTTGCATCTTCTTGGTCTTCATAAGACTTCCTTGATCCTCTTCCTCTACTAGTGTTGCCTCTGCCTCTTCCTTGCCTTTCTTTCCTTCTTTTTAATTTATCCTCTGCCCTAGCAGCCAACTAAAATCATTCTTCAACCATCCTAAGATTAGCAAGACTCAATTCATCCTGAATTTGGAATCTCAAACCATTCATATACCTTGCTATCATCTCATTTTCATCTTCAACATGACCAACTCTAATGTTTAACTTGTGAAATTATTTAGTGTAGGCCATGACATCCTTTTCCTTTTGCTTTAAGTTTTGCAACTTCTTGAAAGTTTGTATTGCATGATCACCTAGCAAAAATTGGCTCTTAATCTTTAACACCATCTTATCCCATGAATTGATTTTTTTTCCCCCTTTTTCACTCTTTTCTCTTGCACATAGTTCCACCAGGTTAGAGCAGGGCCTTTCAACTTAGTCTTAACAAATTTTATCTTTTATTCTTATGCAACCTCCTTGTACTCAAATTAATTTTCTCTAGTGCATCTATCCAATCCAACTCTTCTTCTGCATCCAATTTTCCACTATACATTGGAAAATCTATTTTCACCTTAGAAGCATCTCCTCTAACAGCCTTGAGCATTTTCACCATCCTTCTCTCATCAGGGTCCAATTCCTCTTCATCATCTTGGACTCTTCCTTGATGGTTTTCATTCTCATCCTCTCCCTCTTCCTCTCAGTCACTTTCCTCTTCAGTGGCCTTTCCTCTCCTTTTATTTGTTTCCAATGCTACAAGTCTAGTTAATATTGCTTCTTGAGACTCTTTCATCATCCTAATTTCCCTAGCAATAACTCCACTTCCTTTAGGAGGCATCTTGTCCTTTCAATCTATAACTTTTCTTTATTCAAACTTCAACTTTTCTCCTTCAAAAGATCAAAACCTATGCTCTGATACCACTTGATGAAGAGAAAGAAGGATTTTATCAAAACAAACACAATTCAATCAACTTGAAACAATATTTTCACCTTTAAGACCCTATCTTGGTGTTGTCTCACAATTTTCTCATTTTTCCTTATAACATTCCAAACAGTGTTTTTTGTCCTTAACTCTTAAGAGAAATTGAAAACCCACAAAACCATCACTATTATAGACACCCATTTTCCTTCTCCATAACATATCTCAAAATTTCATAGGGTCACTTTGGATCATCACCCTCAAAACTCTACTGCTACACTGCCCTTAAGCCTAATTAGGTCACTTTTTCAAAGCAAATTCATGAAAATATTCACCTAATCCACCAAACCTTATTCCAATTCTCTTCATAGGTTAAAAATGGACTGAAACAACAATTTTTGGCCAATGAAACACTCACTAATTCATCAAACCTTAAAACCCTTATTTAGGCCTATTTAGGCTTATCATACAGGGGTTTATTGAAACTACCAAATCCAAGCCTCTACTCACACCAAATAGGACCTACACATGTTATTCCAACCTTTACAAATCACCACCCAAGAGTTTCCTAACCAATCCTAACCTCTATGCCTCAAAATTGCTCCAAAAACTAATGTTTCCAACCTAGGGCATCACCATATTTGCCTAAAACCCTCATCCTTGCTCATGCCAACTCAAAAAACATGAAAATAAACCTATCTAACACCATTCCACTGATTTTCAGAGGTTTCCATTGGTGGAATGGTCAATTATGCCATTATCTTGCTCTCAAACCCTCAAAACAGGGTTTTCAACCCATCCTTAGTATTTTGGCTCTAAAATTCTCCTAACTTGATGAAATCACTCCAAAACAAAACCAATTTTTTTTAACTCATATATCAATCAAATACAATGAACTTTAGATCAAAATCAATTAGTACAGAGCCATACTATAGCCTATAGCAGCAAATTTACTAGAAAACACATAGAAAATTGAAGGTTTCTTATTTTTTTCAACAAAAATCCACACCAAAACCTTTCTTTGACCCATAACTATTTTATTTAAACCTTACACACCAAAACCAACTAACACAACCAACCCTAATAGCCTTTTGAACTACTTGACCATTGGACTTCTATTTTTTTGCATTTTTGCATTCTTGCACATGACCTCATTTGCAAGATTTTACAACATTTACAAAATGGACCCCATATAACTTGAAGTATATTGAAAATTGTCTATTAGGAACTTATTACATTACACTTAGACTCTAAACACCTAAAACAAAACATAAGACCTTATTTACAAAAATTGACATGGTGCCCCTACACCACATATATAGGATATTATTCTTGGAGTGAGTCATGATGACTTGGTTATCTTGTAGGACCAATATCATTCCCCACTCTTGATGTAGTACCCCTCCATTTATTCTTATGTTTCTGTTTGCATGTTTTTACACTGTTAGACTTTGGTACTTTGGTTTGGATATTTTGATCACTGATTTTGAGCGACAGTGGATTCACTTTGTGACATGATGATACTTTGTATGGTGATAATTGATTTCTGACATGCTTTGTGATAGCGTAGATGTTTCCCTCAAATGTTATTGCTATGTATATGTTTATGATGGACTAACAGTTATTTAATTTGTCAGTCTGATGTGACGTGTATTGGTGTGGAGAACGGAATTGCATCACTCGCTTGCGAGTGCCCTGTGATGTCCGTAATTTTCTCCGCACGGTGTGCCTGTACAATGGATTATATATAAATGCATGTTATTTGTTGATTGCAGGATTGCAGGTACATGACACCAACTCCACCTGGTTACTCAGGTCTGAGCGTGTCAAGACTCAATGGAAATGTTGATTGGGAGGTAGTAGCATGGTTCATCCTAGTCTAGTCTTAAACCCAGTCATAGTACATCGTCATTTTTAGTTCGGAGTCATAGATTGTTTTGTTTGTTCCTGTTTGGATTAATTGCTTTGAAAGGAAAATCTTGTCAATTTTAATGATAGTTTATTATTCTTTAATTTACTGTTATTTAAATTAATTTTTAAATGTTAAAGAAATAAGTTTTACATTTTATTTAATTAATTAATTAGTTTGTTTGGTTAAATAATTTGATCATTAAGATTAAATTCATTTAATTAAATAAATAAATTAATTAAATTAAAATTGTTTTAATTGTGTGAATAGATTTAATTTTAAATTAATTATTATTTGGGAAATGGCATTTTTAATTGTTAAATAAATTTGCATTATGAAAATTAAAATTTTAAATTATTTTAAAAGGCATGCAAATTTTGAAAAAGAGAAAAGAAAGAATTACCCATAAGTGGTTGGAAGATATTTTCTTCTCGACATGTGTGCCAGTTAAATTTATTGCTTTTGGTTGAGGATATTCTCGGAGGTTATCTGGGATTTGGGGAAATACAGAGGGTTATCTTTTCTTCACTCTCTGTTAAAATTATTTTCAAGAAATTGTGATTTCCTTGTTCTGTTGTATATTTTTGGAAGATCTCTTTGGTTGGAAGATCTTTTGGTTGGTTTTAGCTTCCTTTGGATTTGGTGTTTTGGAGAAGCTTTGGAGGATTGCACTCTACAGGCAGAAGATTCTCTCCAACAACTAAGATCTTCAAACCACAGGAAACAGGTATTTCCCTTGTGTTTTTAATTTGTTTGCTTTTGAAAAGAAATATTTGTTAAAACCCTTGTTCTTCTCGGTAAATTGTTTTCCGAAAATCTTTCTGTAGAAACTTGTTGTTGTTTGTGAGAATTTCAAGAAAACAAGGATAAAGAAAATAATAGAAGAAATTCAAAAGGAAACAGATGTATGCTCTGTAGATTTGTAAAATAGTACTTCTCTGATATTGGTGAAAAGAAGCCTCTGAAAGATCTTAGTGGAAAAGAATATTTAGAGTATTTTAAACTATGGAGGAAATTCTTTATTATTAAAATAGATTTGAAACCTATTGTGGTTGAATTTGGAATTTTATGAGGAAATTATTCTGTATAATGATAATTTTTACAATTATATGTAGAAAACTCTGTAGAAATTAAATCTCTTATTCCAATAATTTATTTTCTTTATAATCTCTTATTCCAGTAATTAAATGTTAAATTTCTGAATCGAAATTTTCTTACAAGAAATTTCCGTACGTGAATTCTTTTAAAAGAATCGACGAAATGAAAATTCGCGTTTTATAAATTAAATAAAATTAAAAAAAAAAATTGAGGAAGGGTCGGGGGCTTACCCCCACGGCCGACCCCCACAGGGGAGTCGACTGTGAGGGAAGCGCCTAGCACTGCCTTCACAGGTAGTGCCGGCGCTGCCTATACAGCCGAGCCCTCCCATGGAGGGTTTCAGCTGTGTGGGAAGCCAGCCTTGCCCATTGATATTTGGGAAAATAAAGTGTATCTCGTATTTTTTAATATTAACTAAGTTTTTACTTTTACTTTCCTTTTTATATAAATATTTATATATTACATTCTATATATATATATATATGTAATGTAAATTATTTATAATATATTTTATATTTAAATATGTGTTTTTTTTTAATTAAGGGTGTTTTAAATGCAAAATTTGATTAAAATATAAATGTGGAAAAAGTTTATTTTAGGCAAAAGAGAAATAAGTATATATTTGTATTTAAATAATTATGCAAATAATGATTTGAATGAGTATATTTATTTAAATGTATTGAAAACTGTTGTTAAGTATAAGAAAATTAGAAATAGATATTTTCTTTCATTTAATTGATTGATTGGATTTAATAAATCCCAATGATAGATGTGTATTTGCTTTAAGTTGCTTTAAATTCTTATTGGGAAAATGGGGATTTTTATGTGATTTCAAGTCTTCCAGTTGTAGTCTCTTTAAGGGAGTTAAATTTTACAATGGTTTCATGTATTTGAACAAACTAGGGTAGTGCACTTGATTTTGTGTGGTTAATAGACACCTAGTTTTTATGAACAGGTTATGATGTCCATTGTGGTATATCTGGTATTATATGTTGATTTTTGTGCACTCTGTCTACCCTAGTTAGAGAACTTAGAATTCCTTTGTTATGTTTAGGGAAGTGGCTCTGTGTGAGGGCCGACACACAAAGTGGTGTCAAGGTAACTTACAAAGAGTTAGTAAATCAGTGATAACTAAATAACACAGTAGTTAGAATTAAAATCCTTAATAAGATGATTATGCCTCACTTATAGACTCTAGAGCTAGTTCAGTCTTGAGTATAAGATGAGAAGGCCTGGAATGGAAAATCGATATCTTGTTATCTTAAAAGATATTCAATTCCGCAATAGTTTGCAAACAGGGCTGTGTTTCGTAAGAGGTTACCAGGGTAACCCAAGTTGGGGGCCGGAACCTAGGAAGAAACACCAGGGTAACCTTTGCAACGTTGTGATGACACTCCACCTAAAATAACAGTTTACCTTGTGTACTTAGCACATTTGATTGTCTTAAATCTGGAAGCAATGTAACCATCAGTTAGTAATGTACTTGTGTCTAGGGTTAATAGATTATGTCTAGGTAACCATATTACTATCTCCTAGCATGAGGGGTGGACCTACGAGTACCACATGGTTGGGTGGAATGTGCACCTTACTTTGTTGGGTCCCCAGTTTATGATCATGGCAACGAGAGCTTCATGGATGGAGAGCTCGTACTTGGATACATATGTGTACTTTCTTTATTGCATTATTTGAAATCTTGTATTTGAAACATCCCTCAATTGCATATGAGGTGAACATTTGTAAAATGTAATTGTATCTATTATTGATCTACCTCATCAGATGAATGAGTATTGTAATATCTTTTCAAATGCAATGTGAGAATCATATTTGTACTTTATACTATCTTGAATGGAATTTTAAATGATATGCAATGTTTACTTTTAAAGTTTATGATATTTAAATATGTGCAATGCTAAATACTAAAGTCGTCTATGGAAACTCAAGTAGTGTAACGTCGCGTAACTTAGTGAATGTATGCAACTAATTAAGTTAATATTAATATTTAAAAAAAAAAATTATTTCACTTTTATACACAATTGCAACATTCCTTAGGTTATAAGACGGGGCATTACACTTGATCTACTCGGTAGTTTATCATTAGAGAGGCATTTTCCTATTATTTCTTTTATATGTGTTATGTTTTGTGCTTTGATTTCTCATGGGATTGTCTAGAGTCATTATTATTGATTTTGGAGATTCATTCAAGAGGATTGGTTAGCATGAGTTTATATGCTTTATCTTTCATTGATATGGATCTTGAGCTATGGATATTTAATTCTAGAGGATTCATTCTTATGGATGTTTGGCTTGGTTATATCCGTGTGTATTTGAGTTTATGTTATAATTTATTGATGAGGTTTGTTAGGAGATGGTTTATGGGCTGATTTCCAAATTTGGGAATGATTTATTTGAGTATAATGATCTTCTTGGTTAGAGAGGCTTACATCCATGTTGGCATTTACATGATTCATATGTTTGTTTGATCAAAGAGATTGAATGTTATTTTAGGTGTTGTTGAAGCTTCTCAATTGGGGTTGTTAAGAGATCTTACTTGACACAACATTTTATTTTTGAGGTGTTGGTAGAAGGACATGCTATAGTTTATGAGTTTTCTCTCTTCATGGTTCCTTCCTAAAGGATTATGTTCATACGATTTGGGAGGATGCTGGCAACATGTTGTGAGAGATTTATACAACTATTTGGGTTGTTTGTGTAGATCATTGTGATTTTTCTTGATACTTCATTGTTGATCATTTATCACACCTTAATATAGTGTTGATTGGAAGAATTGATATGCTTTGAAATTACATATACAGTGGCAGTTCCTAGATATGTATGTTCTTCATTGACAAGTTTGATATAAAGAGCTTGTGATTGCAGTTTATGGGTTGCATATGTTGTTAGCATGAGTTTATTGATGTATTGATACCTAGGAGGTATGGATGGTTGGATATGGTGTTGTACATCATTGCATAAAATGTTATATTATAATGTTGTAATTAAATAATTATTTAGTTTTGATCCACCTAGGTGGTGTGGTTAATCACACTAGATAATTATTTGGGGACCACTTTATGTTGTATTGTAATATTGTATTATTATTTAATGTGTGGGAGACATGTGATAATAATTTAATATTGGAGAAATATTAAATAAAGTGAAAACTTAGTAACAAATATTAAATAAGGGATTAGTGATTTTGTGTTCACATGGTTTTATCTTACCACTTGGTTGTATTTGTGTGAGCTTGAGTCTATAAAAGCAAGCACATGTTTAGTGGTTAAGGTTGGTTGGGTGAGTGGGTTGACATTATTGAGTCTTTGTGAGGAGTATATATGTGAAGTATGACATGGCATGTGTGGATTCATGCTTGGCCACTTGAGGATGCATTGAGAGGTTTGATGCTTCAAAGGTATTCATAATAACTCTTGTATTGCTTTATTGCTGAATAATATAATGGAGTATGCATGCTTTTGGAGGCTGGGTTTTTCCCTCTTGAAGGTTTTCCTAGGGTATATCTTGTGTTATGTTGTAGCTTTTCTATTTGATTTATGTATTATAGTTACTTCTACACATGTTTATGCATGTCTATCTCTCATCCAGGGTTATGTAGAAAACATATTAAGATTGTGTGTTGAATGCATTATTTTCTAAGAAGTGGTATCAAAGCTTTCATGGTTGATGATTTTTTTCTATAACCCTAGTTTGAGAGATTTTTTACAAAGTTGAAGCCATGGCTATGCATATTAGATTTGAGGCATTGCAAGATATGGAATACATGTTTTAGATGTTTGTTTGTAGATTTGGGCTTTTGGGCTGCCAAAATTTGTTGGGTTTATTGTAGATCTGAAGTATTCAAAATTTGGGTCAAAGAGGGTTTCTTGGTTTGAGTTTTCATATGAGGGTTTTTTAGAGGAAATTTTATGGATGACCTCTTGAGACAAAACAAACCTCACCATTGGATCCAGGAGGCTCGAGACATGAAAAATGACATAAAATTTTCCTTTTGAGAAGTTGAAAAAAAAGAAAAAAAAAATAGTAAAAAGGCCTATTCGGTTGTATGACCTTGTTGGAGAAAAATAAAGTATTAAAAAAAAATTATCCACCCTTGAAAAATAAATCCGAGAAAATTTTATTTACCTAAAAAAAAAAAATTGATTGAAAAAGAGCCTTTTGAAAATCATTGAAAAAACTAAAAACAAAAAAATGAGGAGGAAATATAATAATGGGGGTATGGGGTCCACAGACCTGTACCCTCCCTACATCATCCCCGTACAACCCATGGGTTGCAGTGACTATCAATCAAAATAGTATTGTCAGCTATTTCTTTTAAGGTTTTGAAACTTAAAGACATTTTAAAAGTTTAAAATGACTGCTTAAGGTTTAAAAACTTTCATATATAAAAAACCTTAAATTAAATGATTAAAACCATCTACCCTTTTTATTAGAGATTTACAATTAAATATATTTTTAAAAAAATCTACCACTTTTTACAAAATCTTAAATTTAATATTGTCAAATTAAATCCATTTTAATAAAGCAAGTGGGGTCCACCAAAAGTTGCTTATATAGCCAAATTGGACATTTTTAAAAACTAGCATAACATTCATCCATAATGTCATATTTTCAACTTCTTATACTCGTTGGAAAGTTGGTTCCAAGAACCACACATTGGTATAGGTTTAATTTCCTGATTTTTCCATTTTGATCAGTTTTTTGAGTCAAGAAGCCAAACATTTATTTTTCACGATTTTGGTCATAACTTTTGCATACAGAATCATATTTTCAATTTTGAATAGATGTTGGAGAGCATGTGCAGTGTACTGCATAGTGGATCAGGTAGATTTTTAGTTTGTGGTGTAGGATGATTTTGGTACTTGTTTGATCACTTATAGGAGCCTGAGATTCGGGGTGTGATGGTACAACTAATTATTAGTTTGGTACTTATTGGTATAGGTTTATAGGTTATTTTCAGAATTGGACTTTGATGGTGACAAGCACACATGTTGTCTTTAGTTTTGAGGACATGGATTGACATGAGTGGAGACTTGGAGTCTTGCATGGGTGGGTGAGTGTAGGACCATGGGGGTCCAAAAAGTGGTGATATGACCCAAAAGTGGTTGACGACATTTTGTGTATCCAAATTTGATAAACAAAAAGGGTTTATTGATAAAATTTTCATGTTTCCACCAATATAAGATATGACTTATTTGGAATTAAATAGATAATTATTATTGATTTTCTACATGCATTTTGACTAAAGTCCTAATTGATAGGCTAATTGAAAAAATATTTAATTCTCAAGTGATTTCACATTTCTTGAATCTAAAAGATGCAACACATTCTATGCTTCTCATACTATAGGATAAAAAAAAGAAAAAAATATTTTCATAATTTTTTGACCAAGTTATGGTGGTTAGACAAACAAGTTTAATTTTTTTTTTAAATTTCTAATAAAAAATTCATAAATAATTATTTACTTGCAAAAGAATTATGAAAAAAATTGGCACATTCAGGCATGTGTCCTCTACTTATATTGAAAGTTTCAAAAATATATGTTTTTTTCTTGTACATAGGTTGGTCAGACATACACCTACTTTTTATTTTTTTCCTGAAAATCTAATACTGCTGCATTGAAATTTCAAATTTTCACCAAATAGATTTATCTTTTTCCAAAAGAGGACTACTATCTTAGAAACCACATTCAATTTGCTACATATTTTGTTCCTAAATATTTTTCAAGTTATTTTAATAACCCATTCAAATTTTTGTGTCAAGTTGCCTAACTTTGATTTTTTGAATTTTCATTAACACTTAAGGGCCTATTTTGGACCCCCATGATCTTGCACTAACCCAAGTGACAGTTGAGTGTAGGTACAACGATGGCTATGATTATGGTGTCAGGGATATGTAGGTACATTTATGCATTGGCATGAGATGATCATGCACATGTGGTTGTTTGTTGGTGATTTGGTTTGATGTTAGGAGGTTGTTCTTATCTCCTTGATGCTTGTATGGTTCCTTGACTATGGTTACTCATTTGTCAACATGTTTGGAAAATTAGATCTATGGTTGATTTGGTGTTTGAGTCTTGATGTCTATATGATTATCTTCTTTGATATCCTGGTTTGTAGGTTACTCATGTGATGACGAGTTTTCATGTTTTAGTGGTTGGATCTATGAGTTACACAACTTGTAGGTGTGTACAACCTATTGGGTTGCAGTGGGATGACTCAGATGTGGACTGTCTATATCCACCAAGTTTGATTCATTATTGTTGTAGACTTTGTTATTTGGCCTTTTCTGTGGTCATTTGTGCATTGGTATGTTGCTTTGGGATGTTAGGATGAATTGTTAGAGTGCCTAATTAGTCAGTTGATGGAACTTGTAGCATGTGGTTTGATCACAATGTAATGATATCTTGGTACATTTATTGGTTATACACTTTTAGTGGGAGCTTTTGACAGTGATGACTTGGTGGTGTTTGATTGGTTTGTGATGGTTTGATGGTAGTTGTATGTATCTTCTTGGTTTGGAGATCTTGGTTTTAATTGTATGTTACTGAAATTGTAGTTGAGTGGGTGTAGACCTCAATTATCTTCATGGAGGAGATGGTAGTCATGATTCCATGTGTAGATCGATATCATAGTTCAGTGAGAGTTGTTGGTAGTGACATGGATGCATCATTGGTGATGGTTATCTTCATGTGATTGGAGATGCGGTTTCTTGGTCTAGAGTGTTTTGATATTATGTCATGGTTTACTCTTGATACTAGTTTAGAGTTTTCACATGGTATATGTGTTCTCTTGATACTAGGATGTTTGCATTGGTGCATGTGATCTCCTAGGAGGAGATAGTTAGATCATGTTGTCATGATTGGAGCTTTGACATTGATCTTGGTGGTTCTTATTGTATTGAGTACATTGATCATTTTTGTGATTACTTCATGATGGTGCTATGTTGCATTTGGATTTTTGCATGTATTGATCAGTTGCAAGTGCTCATGGATACACAGAGACATGGGTGATGGCTGGAGTTCTCTTGGGATTAGAGACATTTGCTTGAGATGGTTACTCTTTGGATGTTTCAGCAGGAAGACAAAGGAGCTTTCACTTGAATATGGACAAGAGTTCATGATGGACCTATATAGAGGAGATTGTTCTTGGAGTGGGTCATGATGACTTGGTTATCCTGGAGGGGCATTCTCTTTCCCCACTCTTACTCTACTCAGAATTTTATCATTTGAGAGGTATTTTCCCATTGTTTCTTTCAGATGTGTTATGTTTTGTGCTTTGATTTCTCATGGGATTGAGCAGATTCATGGTGATTTATTTTGGAGATTCATTTGAGGATTAGTTAGCATGAGTTTATATGCTTTATCTTTTATTGATATGGATCTTGAGCTATGGATAGTTAGTTTTGGAGGATTCACTTTAGGGATGTTTGGAATGGTTATCTCTATGTGCATTTGAGTTTATGTTATCATTCATCGATGAGGTTTGTTAGGAGATGGTTTATTTGTTGATCTATAGATTTGGGAGTGGTTTCTTTAAGTTTGATATTGTTGGTTAGAGAGGCTTACATCCATGTTGGCATTTACATGATTCATATGTTTGTTTGATCTAAGAGATTGAACATTATTTTAGGTGTTGTTGAGGCTTCTCAATTGGGGTTGTTAGGAGATCTTACTTGAAAGAGTATTTCACTTTTGAGGTGTTGGTAGAAGGACATGTTATGGTTTACAATTTTTCTCTCTTCATGGTTCCTTCTTGAAGGATTATGTTCATGTGATTTGGGAGGATGGTTGCAACATGTTGTGAGAGATTTATACAACTATTTGGGTTGTATGTGTAGATCATTGTGATTTTTCTTGGTACTTCATTGTTGATCAATTATCACACCTTGATATAGTGATGATTGGTAGACTTTATATGCTTTGAAATTACCTATGCAGTGGGAGTTCCTAGATATGTATGTTCTTCATTGATAGGTTTGATACAAGAAGCTTGTGATTGAATTTTATGGGTTGAATATGTTGTTGGCATGGGTTTACTAATGTATTGATACCTAGGAGGTATGGATGGTTGGATGTATTAGCATGTGTTGTGGATGTTATTTCTGATCATGTGGGTTTTTACAATTGACAACATCTTGTTTTGAGCCTTTGTTATCACTTGGATTTGATGCTTGTGTTATTGGATTGGTGCATCTTCACCTTGAAATGTTCCTTTTTCTTTCATAGGTGGCACATTGGAGGATGAAAATATTTCTTCCTTGAGATGGTGGTCACTTTGTTCTTATTGCATGTATCTTGATGGAGCACGAGAGAATGTTGGAGGTTCATGTGGTTTCATATATGGCTATGATGATGTACATTCATGTATTGATCCCTTATGCAATGTATACAACAAGTGGGAGAATGTTGGGATATGGTGTTGTACACCATTGCATAAAATAATATATTATAATGTTGCAATTAAATAATTATTTAGTTGTGATTCACGTAGGTGGTGTGGTTAATCACACTAGGTAATTATTTGGGGTCCACTTTATGTTGTATTGTAAGATTTCATTATTATTTAATGTGTGGGAGACATGTGATAATAATTTAATATTGGAGAAATATTAAATAAAGTGAAAACTTAGTACCCAATATTAAATAAGGGATTAGTGGTTTTGTGTTCACATGGTTTTGTGGCACATGGTTTTATCTTACGACTTACTTGTATTTATGTGAGCTGGAGTCTATAAAAGCAAGCACATCTTTAGTGGTTAAGGTTGGCTGGGTGAGTGAGTTGTCATTATTGAGTCTTTTTGAGGAGTGCATATATGAAGCATGGCATGAGATGTGTAGATTCATGCTTGGACACATAAGGATGCATTGAGATGTTTGATGCTTCAGAGGAATTCATTGTAACTCTTGTATTTATTTATTGTTGAATAATATGATGGAGTATGTATTCTTTTGGAGGTTGGGTTTTTCCCTCTTGAGGGTTTTCCTAGGGTATATCTTGTGTTATATTGTGGCTTGTCTATTTGATTTATGCATTATGGTTATTTGTATGCATGTTTATGCATGTTTATCTCTCATGGGGTTATGTAGGAAATGGATTATGATTATGGGTTGAATGCATTATTTCCTAACAAGTGGTATCAGGGCTTTCATGGTTGATGGATTTTTGTTATAACCTTAGTTTGAGATGTTTTTTTCAAATTTGAAGTCATGGTTATGCATGTTAGATTTGAGGCATTGCAAGATATGGAACACATGTTGTAGGTGTTTGTTTGTAGATTTGGGCTTTTGGGTTGTCAAGATTTGTTGGGTTTATTGCAGATCTGAAGTATTCAAAATTTGGGTCAAAGAGGGTTTCTTGGTTTGATTTTTCATATGAGGGTTTTGTAGAGGAAATTTCATGGATGACCTTTTGAGACAAAATGAACCTCACCATTGGATCCAGGAGGCTTGAGACGTGAAAAATGACATAAATTTTCCCTATTTTTGAGAAGTTGATAAAAATACAAAAAAAAAAAGTAAAAAGGCATATTCGGTTGTACGACCCAATTAGAGAAAAATAAAATATTAAAAATATTTATCTATCATTGAAAAAATAAATCCATGGAAAATTTTATTTACTTGCAAAACAAAAAAAAAATCGATTGAAAAAAATCCTTTTCAAAATCATTGAAATAAACAAAAAAAAGAGGAGGTATAATAATGGGGGGTACGGGGTTTGCAAACTTGTACCCACCTTGCGTCATCCCCGTACCAGCCCATGGGTTGCATGACTGTTAATCAAATAGTACTGTCGGCCTTTTCTTTTAAGGTTTTGAAACTTAGACTTTTTAAAAGTTTGAAATGGTCGCTTAAGGTTTAAAACTTTCATATAAAAAAAAGCTTAAATTAAATGATTTAAACCATCCATCCTTTTTATTAAAGATCTACCATTAAATATTTTTAAAAATAAAATCTACCACTTTTTAAAAATCCTTAAATTTAATATTGCTAGATTAAATCTTTTTTAATAAAGCAAGTGGTAAACACCAAAAGTTGCTCATATAGGCAAATTGGACATTTTTTTCAAACTAGCATAACTTTCATCCAGAATGTCAAATTTTTGACTTCTTATACTCGTTGCAAAGCTGGTTCCAAGTGCTACGTAGTGGTATAGGTTTGGTTTCCTGATTTTTCCATTTTGATCAGTGTTTTGAGCTTAGAAGCCAAATGTTATTTATTTCATTTTTTTTGTCATAACTTTTACATACATCTAATCGGATTTTTGATTTCAAATAGGCATTGGAGAGCATGTGTAGTGTACTACATAGTGGATCAGGTAGATTTTAAGTTTGTGGTGTAGGATGAGTTTAGTATGTGTTTGGTCACTTGTAGGAGCCTAAGATTCAGGGTGATTGTGTGAGCATCCAGACGAGTCAAGAGGTGAAACCTTGAGGTAGTACATGTTTTTATATGATATTTATGATGGTACAACTGATTATTAGTTTGGTACTTCCTGGTACAATTTTATGTGTTTTTCAAAATTGGACTTTGATGGTGACATGTACATATGTTATCTTCAATTTTGAGGACATGGGTTGACACGAGTGGAGACTTGGAGTCTTGTATGGGTGATAAGTGAGTGTAGGTACAATGATGGCTATGATTATGGTGTCATTGGTATATAGGTACATTTATGCATTGGCACAATATGATCATGTATTTGGTTGTTTGGTGGTGACTTGGTTTGATGTTAGTAGGTTGTTCTTATCTCCTTGATGCTTGTATGGTTCCTTGACTATGGTTACTCATTTGTGGATATGTTTGGAAAATTAGATCTATGGTTGATTTGTTGTTTGAGTCTTGATGTCTATAGGATTATCTTCTTTGATATCTCAGTTTGCAAGTTACTAATGTGATGATGATTTTGCATGTTTCAGTGGTTGGATCTATGAGTTATGTAACTTTTAGGTGTGTACAACATATTGGGTTGTAGTGGGATGAATTGGATATGAACAATTTATATCCATTAGGTTTGATTCATTTTTGTTATAGACATTGTTAGTCGGCCTTGTTTTTGGTCATTTATGCATTGGTATGTTGCTTTGGGATGTGAGGATGGATGGTTAGAGTGCTTGATTAGTCAGTTGATGGGCCTTGTTTGATCATAATGTCATGATGGCTTAGTACATTTATTGGTTATACACTTTTAGTGGGAGTTTTTGACAGTGATGAGATGACAGTGTTGGATTGGTTTGTGATGGTTTGATGGCGGTTGTATGTATCTTCTTGGCTTGGATATCTTGGTTTCAATTGTATGTTACTGACATTGTAGTTGAGTGTGTGTAGAACTAGATGATCTTCATGGATGAGATGGTACTAGTCATGATTCCATGCGTAGCTTGGTATCACAGTTCAGTGGGATTTGTTGGCAGTGATATGGATGCATCATTGGTGATGGTTATCTACATTTCATTGGAGATGTGGTTTCTTGGTTTAGAGTGTTTTGATATTATGACATGGTTTAATTTTTATACTAGTATAGATTTTTAACATTGTATAAGTGTTATTTTGATACCAGGATGTTTGCGTTAGTGCATGTGATCTCCTAGGAGGAGATGGTTAGATCATGTTGTCATGATAGGTTCCTGATTCTGTAGTTGGAGCTTTGAAATTGATCTTGGTGGTTACCTTTGTATTGAGTACATTGATCATTTTCTTGATTACTTCATGATGGTCCTATGTTGCATTTGGAGTTTTACATGTATTGATCAGTTGCAGGTTCTCATAGATACATGTAGACGCGTGTGATGGCTAGAGTTCTCTTGGGATTATAGATGTTTGCTTGAGATGATTACTCTTTGGAGGTTTCAACACGATGACCAAGGAGCTTTCACTTGAGTATGGATGTGAGTTCATGATGGACTTATCGAGGATATTTTTCTTGGAGTGAGTCATGACAACTTGGTTATCTTGGAGGAGTATTCTCATTCCCCAATCTTGATCTACTTGACAGTTTATCATTTGAGAGGTATTTTCCTATTATTTCTTTTAGATGTGTTATGTTCCATGCTTTGATTTCTCATGGGATTGAGTAGAGTCATGGTGATTGATTTTGGAGACTCATTTGAGGATTGGTCAACATGAGTTTTATATACTTTATCTTTCATTGATGTGGATCTTGAGCTATGGATAGTTAGTTCTCGAGGATCCATTTTTAGGGATGTTTGGCAAGGTTATCTCCTTGTTTATTTGAGTTTATGTTATCATTCATTGATCAAATTCGTTAGGAGATGGTTTATGGGATGATTTACAAATTTGGGAATGGTTTATTTGAGTATGATCATCTTGGCTAGAGAGGCTTACATCCATGTTGGCATTTACATGATTCATATGTTTGTTTTATCTAAGAGATTAAACATAATTTTGGGTGCTGAGACTTCTTAATTGGATTTCTTTGGAGATCTTACTTGAAAACACATCGCACTTTTGAGGTGTTGGTAGAAGGACATGTTATGGTTTACATTTTTTCTCTCTTCATAGTTTCTTCCTGAAGGATTATGTTCATATGACTTGGGAGGATGGTGTCATTATTTGTGAGAGATTTATACAAATATGTGGGTTGTATGTGTATATAATTGTGATTGTTCTTGGTACTTCATTATTGATCATTTATCACACCTTGATATAGTGTTGATTGGTAGACTTGATATAATTTGACATTACCTATGTACTTGGAGTTCCTGGATATGTATGTTCTTCATTGACAGGTTTGATACAAGGAGCTTGTGATTGTGGTTTATGGGTTGCATATGTTGTTGGAATGAGTTTACTGATGTATTGATACCTAGGAGGTGTGGATGGTTGGATGTATTAGCATGCATTGTGGATGCTATTTCTGATCATGTGGGTTTTTACAATTGACAACATCTTGTTTGGATCCTTTGTTATCACTTGGATTTGATGCTTGTTTTCTTAGATTGGTGCATCTTCACCTTGGCATGTTCCTTTTCTTCCATAGATGGCACATTGGAGGATGACAAGATTTCTTTCTTGAGATTATGGTCACTTTGTTCTTATTGCAAGTATCTTGATGGAGAACAAGAGCATGTTGGAGGTTCATGTGGTTTCATGTATGGCTATGATGATCTATTCATGTATTGATCTCTTATACAATGTATACAACAAGTGGGAGAATGTTGGGATATGATGTTGTGCACCATTGCATAAAATGTTATATTATAATGTTGTAATTAAATAATTATTTATTTGTGATGCACCTAGGTGGTGTGGTTGATCACACTACGTAATTATTTGGGGACCACTTTATGTTCTATTGTAACATTGTATTATTATTTAATGTGTGGGAGACATGTGATAATAATTTAATATTGGAGAAATATTAAATAAAGTAAAAACTTAGTACCTAATATTAAATAAGAGATTAGTGGTTTTTTGTTCACATGGTTTTGTGGTACATGGTTTTATATTACCATTTGGTTGTATTTGTGTGAGCTTGAGTCTAAAAGCAAGCACATGTTTAGTGGTTAAGGTTGGTTGGGTGAGTGGGTTGTCATTATTGAGTCTTTTTGAGGAGTGCATATGTGAAGCATGGTATGGGATATGTGGATTCATGCTTGGAAACATGAGGATGCATTGAGAGGCTTGATGCTTTAGAGGCATTCATTGTAACTCTTGTATTGCTTTATTGTTGAATAATATGATGGAGTATGGATGCTTTTGGAGGCTGTGTTTTTCCCTCTTGAGGTTTTTCCTAGGGTATATCTTGTGTTATCTTATGGCTTTTCTATTTGATTTATGCATTATGGTTACTTGTATACAGATCTGAAGTATTCAAATTTTGGGTCAAAGAGGGTTTCTTGGTTTGATTTTTCATATGAGGGTTTTGTAAAGGAAATTTCATGGATGACCTCTTGAGATAAAATGGACCTCACCATTGGATCTAGGAGGCTCAAGACATGGAAAATGACATAAAATTTTCCTTATTTTTGAGAAGTTGAAAAAACGCAATTTTTTTTAGTAAAAAGCCTATTTGGTTGTACAACCTAGTTGAAGAAAAATTAAATATTTAAAAAATATTTATCCACTGTTGAAAAAATAAATCCACAAAAAAAATTATTTACTAGGGGATAGGACCCAGTAGTTGTGCACCCTAACTTCGCGCTTTTAATTATCCTACGTGGAGATTTCAAATCACTCCCAATTTTTTACAGCAGCTTACTTGGCAAGTCCCCTGCTTATAACTTTCATTTCAAGGCCACATCATCAAATATGATGCCACATCAGTATGCTTTTTGTCAAGGTGTCTAAAAAGGCCCAAAAAAAAAGTGCTACCAATACTTGTGCATTCACATCATGGATAGTTGAGCGCTGATGTGGCATCACATGATTGGTTACCTTTTAGATCAAAAGAATACATTTTGTTTAATTATGGGTAGTCAAGTCACAACTATTGGCATTATATAAACAACTACTATCACAACTATTGGGCATTATATTAACAACTAATATCACAACTATTGGAACATGCTAAACTATTGGGTCCTCTCCCCTAGCATAAAAAAAAACTGATTGAAAAAAAGCCTTTTGAAAATCATTGAAAAAAGCAAAAAATGAAGAAATATAATAATGGGGGGTACAGGGTCTGCAAACTCATACCCACCCTGCATCATCCTCGTACCATCACATGGATTGCAGTGACTGTCAATCAAATAGTACTGTCGGCCTTTTCTTTTAAGGTTTTGAAACTTAGACTTTTTAAAAGTTTAAAATGGCCGCTCAAGGTTTAAAAGCTTTCATATATAAAAAAGCTTAAATTAAATGATTTTATCCGTCTGTCCTTTTAATTAAAGATATACTATTAAGTATTTAAAAAAAATCTGCCACTTTTAAAAAAATCTTAAATTTAATATTTGTCAATTTAAATCCATTTTAATAAAGCAGGTGGGGTCCACCAAAAGTTGCTCATATAGTCAAACTGGACATTTATTTCAAACTAGCATAACTTTCATCTAGAATGTTAGATTTTTTGACTTTTTATACTCATTGGAAAGCTGGTTCCAACAACTACATAGTGGTATAGGTTTGGTTTCTTGATTTTTCTAGTTTGATCAATTTTTTGAGCCCAAAATTGAAATGTTCTTTGTTTCATTATTATTGTCATAACTTTTGCATACAAAATCAGATTTTCAATTTCGAATAGGCGTTGGAGAACACGTGCAATGTAATACATAGTGGATCAGGTAGATTTTCATTTTGTGGTGCGAGATGAGTTTGGTACTTGTTTGAGAACTTGTAGGAGCCTGAGATTCAGGGTGTGATTGTGTGAGCATTCAAGTGATTCAAGAGGCGAAACCTTGAGGGAGTACACATTTTTATATGATATTTATGATGGTACAACTAATTATTAGTTTGGTGGTTCTTGGTATAATTTTATAGGTGTTTTTTAGAATTGAAATTTGATGGTGACAGGTACACATGTTGTCTTCAGTTTTGAGACTTGGATTCTTGTATTGGTGATAGTTGAGTGTAGGTAAAACAATGGTTATGATTATGGTGTCATGGGTATGTAGGTAAATTTATGTATTGGCACAACATGATCATGTATGTGGTTGTTTGGTGGTGATTTGGTTTGATGTTAGGAGGTTGTTCTTATCTCCTTTATGCTTGTATGGTTCCTTGACTATGGTTACTCATCTGTGGACATGTTTGGAAAATTAGATTTGTGTTTGATTTGGTGTTTGAGTCTTGATGTCTACATGATTATCTTCTTTGATATCTTGGTTTGCACGTTACAAATGTGATGATGAGTTGGAATGTTTCAGTGGTTGGATCTATGAGTTATGTAGCTTTTAGGTGTGTACAATCTATTGGGTTGCAGTGGGATGACTTGGATGTGGACTGTCTATATCCACCATGTTTGATTCATTGTTGCTGTAGACTTTGTTAGTTGGCCTCGTCTATGGTCGTCTATGGTCATTTGTGCATTGGTATGTTGCTTTGGGATGTGATGATGGATGGTTAGAGTGCTTGATTAGTTAGTTGATGGGACTTGTAGCCTGTGGTTTGATCACAATGTAATGATAGGTTGGTACATTTATTGGTCATACACTTTTAGTGGGAGATTTTGACAGTGATAACTTTGTGGTGTATTGGTTTGTGGTGGTTTGATAGCATTTGTATGTATCTTCTTGGATTGGAGATCTTGGTTTCAATTGTATGTTACTAACATTGCAGTTGACTGTGTGTAGACCTAGATGATCTTCATGGAGGATATGGTAGTCACAATGCCATGTGTAGCTTGGTATCACAACTTAGTGGGATTTTTTGGTAATGACATGGATGCATCAATGGTGATGGTTATTTTCATGTGATTGGAGATGTGGTTTCTTGGTTTAGAGTGTTTTGATATTATGTCATGATTTACTCTTGATACTAGTTTAGAGTTTTGGCATGGTATATCTGTTCTCTTGATACTTGGTTGTTTGCATTGGTGCATGTGATTTTATAGGAGGAGATGGTTAGATCATGTTGTCATGATAGGTTCCAGATTATGTGGTTGGAGCTTTGATATTGATCTTGGTGGTTCTCTTTGTATTGAGTACATTGATCATTTACTTGATTACTTTATGATGTTTCTATGTTGCATTTGGAGTTTGGCATATATTGATTTTTAAGGTGCTCATGGATACATGGATATGTGGGTGATGGTTGGAGTTCTCTTTGGATTAGAGACATTTTCTTGAGACTATAACTCTTTGGAGGTTTCAGCAGGAAGACCAAGGAGCTTTCACCTGAGTATGGACGTGAGTTCATGATGGACCTATAGAGGAGATTGTTCTTGGAGTGAGTCATGACGACTTGGTTATCTTGGAGGAGCATTCTCATTCCCCACTCTTGATCTACTTGGCAGTTTATCATTTGAGAGGTATTCTCCCATTATTTCTTTTATATGTGTTATGTTTTGTGCTTTGATTTCTCATGGGATTGAGTAAAGTCACGATGATTGATTTTGGAGACTCATTTGAGGATTGGTTAGCATAATTTTATATGCTTTATGTTTCATTGATATGTATCTTGAGCTATGGATACTTAGTTCTAGAGGAATCATTTTTAGGGATGTTTGGCATGGTTATCTCCATGTGCATTTGAGTTTATGTTATCATTCATTGATGGGGTTTGTTAGGATATTTTTTATGGGTTGATTTCCAAATTTTTGAATGGTTTCTTTGAGTATGATCTTCTTGGTTAGAGAGGCTTACCTCCATGTTGGAATTTACATGATTCGTATGTTTTTTTTTTATCTAATAGATTGGAAGTTATTTTGGGTGTTGTTGAGGCTTCTTAATTGGGGTTGCTAGGAGATCTTACTTGAAAAAACATTATACTTTTGAGGTGTTGGTAGAAGGACATGCTATGGTTTATAAGTTTTATCTCTTCATGGTTCCTTCCTGAAGGATTATGTTCATATAATTTGGGACGATGGTGGCAACATGTTGTGAAAGATTTATACAACTATTTTGGTTGTATATGTAGATCATTGTGATTGTTCTTGGTACTTCATTTTTTATCATTTATCACACCTTGATATAGTGTTGATTGGTAGACTTGATATTCTTTGACATTACCTATGTAGTGGAAGTTCTTGGATGTGTATGTTCTTCATTGGAAAGTTTGATACAAGGATCTTATGATTACAGTTTATGGGTTGTGTATGTTGTTGGAATGAGTTTACTGATGTATTGATACCTATGAGGTATGGATGGTTGGATGTATTAGCATGTGTTATGGATGTTATTTCTGATCATGTGAGTTTTTAAAGTTGACAACATCTTGTTTGGAGCCTTTGTTATCACTTGGATTTGATGCTTGTGTTCTTGGATTGGTGCATCTTCACCTTGGCATGTTCCTTTTCTTCCATAGGTGGCACATTGGTGGATGATAGATTTCTTGCTTGAGATGGTGGTCACTTTGTTTTTATTGTAGGTATCTTGATGGAGCACAAGAGAATGTTGGAGGTTCATGTGGTTTCATGTATGGCTATGATGTTCTATTCATGTATTTATCCCTTATACAATGTATACAACAAGTGGGAGAATGTTGGGATATGGTGTTGTACACCATTGCATAAAATGTTATATTATAATGTTGTAATTAAATAATTATTTAGTTGTGATGCACCTAGGTGGTATGGTTAATCACACTAGGTGATTATTTGGGGACCACTTTATGTTGTATTGTAACATTGTATTATTATTTGATATGTGGGAGACATGCAATAATAATTTAATATTGAGAAATATTAAATAAAGTGAAAACTTAGTAATCAATATCAAATAAGGGATTAGTGGTTTTTTCTTCACATGGTTTTTTGGCACATGGTTTTATTTTACCACTTGGTTGTATTTGTGTGAGCTTGAGTCTATAAAAGTAAACACATGTTTAGTGGTTAAGGTTGGCTGGGTGAGTTGGCTGCCATTATTGAGTCTTTTTGAGGAGTGCATATGTGAATCATGGCATGGGATGTGTGGATTCATGCTTGGAAACATGCGGAATAATTGAGAGGATTGATGCTTCAGAGATATTCATTGTAACTTGTATTTCTTTATTACTGAATAATATGATGGAGTGTGGATGCTTTTAGAGGCCAAGTTTTTCCCTCTTGATGGTTTTCCTAGGGTATATCTATTTTTATCTTGTGGCTTTTCTATATGATATATGCATTATGGTTACTTGTATGCATGTTTATCTCTTAATGGGTTATGTAGGAAATGGATTAATATTGTAGGTTGAATGCATTATTTCCTAACTTGAAGTGCCTTGTCTAGGACCTCTTTATGTGTGGGAAGTTTTGGAGGAGTTATAATATAGAAATTTGTGTTGCTGTTTTCTTCAAATGGTCTATACAACTATATTTAGATGGTAACAATGTATTAAGGATTATTTTTATGCATGGGGCTCCTTGGAGGGTGACAATTCCACATCATGTGGTAACTACACATTCAAGAGTTTTGTTTGGGATAGTGATAATGAAAATGTGGTTTTTGGATTGTTCGATATGTCCTATAATCAATTCATCTGTATGGTTGACCTTATTATAATCATTTCCTTTACCCAAGTCACTATTCTTTCCATTATTTGGGATTAAATCCTTGTAGATACTAAGATCGTTACTGCTAGAATATCCAATATGTTGCTCAATGTTTACATCCTCTTGATCAATAAGATATTGGATGAGATTTTTCAATTTCATGTAGTTAGATATTTTGTGAGCTTTTATTCCATGGTACTCACAATAGTCATTGTCATTGTAGCATGAGGGTTTGAATTATGGTTCATCATATTGTCTTAGCTCTAGAAGCTTAATGAGATTGGTTTGGATTAGTTTCTTCAATATAGTTTCAATTGGCTCCCTTAGGTGAGTGTATTATCATCTAGTATTATTGTTTTGTCTTGGTGCTCCTTTTGAAAGATTCATGTTTTGATTATTTTGTTGCATGTTAGGTGGTGGTTTTATATTCTACACAAATTTATCATCCACTATGTACCATTGTTGGTACCAAATTATTATTTTTGGCCCATAGGTAAGATTTTTCATTTTAAAGTGATGCATGATCTTTTTTTTTATTTGTAGATTTTAACACATCCTTTTGTGATGAGATATTTTCAATGGTTATTCCTTTCTCTATAATCTCATCAAATGTGTTAGCACATTGCACCTATAAGTGGAAGCCTATTTCTTGATTGAAGTTCTTCACAAAAATTCTCATGAGTTATTTTATGGTCTAGGCCATGGGAATTTAGTAGACATGTTTCTCCATTGTAGTAGGAATGAAGTGAATGACTCTCCATTTCATTGTTGGTTGTTACATAATTTAGTCTTGGATAGCTCATGTTCAATGTTGTAAGAGAAGTGATTGGTGAAATTTTCAGCTAGCTCATGGAAGACCTTGATATCATAATTTAGATGAGAGTATTTTATTGCTCATCCTCCTAAACTTCAAGGAAAGCATCACATCAAATATGTGTCATTATAAGAGGCATCTAGACATGCTATGTATAATTCTTGTATATGTTTTTGTGGATCACCTCTTCCCTTGTACTTGTCAAACTTTGGTATTTCAAATTTGTTGGGGAAAAGAACCATAGGTATTATTTGATGAAATGGATAAGGATATATATCCTCAAGTACATATATTTTCTTTGTTTGTCCTAATTGCATGTTAGTTATCTTCTTATACAAGCTTTATATTTGTGATTCCAATTCATTGGTTGTGTCAATTGGTGTTTGGTTTGAGGGAATATATGTTTGATGTTGTGGGATGGTTGATGAATTAAAAGAGATATTTTGAATTTGTGAAATGGTTTTTTTCTATGGGATATTGTATGAGTAATTATAGGTTTGGGGTATATGCGTATTTGTGGGGATGGTTAATGGAAAGGACTGGGATTGGAATTGTGATGTATTTAGAGTATTTGTATTCATAGGTATATTAGATTTGGAAGAGTGATTTGGGATGTTGAATGAGGAAATTTGTGAATGATTTGGAATAGAAGATTGGTGGGAATGATTGGAGTTGTATGTTCTCATCAATATATTATATTTTTGTGAAGTGAATGGAATGTTTGTAGGAGCATGAGTTGTTATAGTTTGTGAAGCAAATGGGTTATTTATATAATTTGATGTGATGGGTTATGGAGAAAGTAGAATATTGGTGCTATTAGGTATGGTTGAAGAAATTTGGGGATCTAGGATAGATGTGGTTGTGTGATTAGATGTGATAGGAGTTTGATAAAGCATATTAATGTATTTTTTTAAAAATGGTATGGAACCCACGTCATGAGAAGGTATGGATGGTTGAATTGATATATTTGGAATGGAATCTTGAGGAATTGATACATTGATAGATTGAGGTGTGGGTACACTTGCATTGATGATATGTGTGATAACATGATATGTGTAAGGGTTTGTTCCCTAAGTGTGGAAATGTTAAAATTTGAAGGTAGTTTAGTATATTTTTGTGCAAGTGTAAGAAAATATTTTTTTGGGTCCAAAGCAAAGAGGCCATCGATTAATATTCCTAATTCTAGGTTTTGTTGCATATCTAATAACTTCTCTTGTGTCAACTCATGTATGATGTCTTCTATTATTATTTTTGATGAGGAAGGTTATGGTGTGTGATAGTCATTAGGGTTGAAAATTTAAGGATGCATGCCAAACTTAGGTTGTGTCACACTTATGAGGTGAAAATGACCCTCCCATTCCTATATATGGCCATCCAAACCCTAATTATTGAGCCCCACCTATCCCCCAATCCATTTTATTTCATCCCCTTATCACTCAATCTCATCCCTTCATCTACCCAACCCATTTTTTAACTTCTATTCCACATACCTATCTTGTTCTCTTATCATGAGCTCGGATCAAGAATTATTTATTCTAATCAATCTCTCAAGGGGGAAACCAACCTCCATTCCTCAGTCCACTGGGCATGTCATCACCTAATTTTTTTACACCAATAACATGTCTTTGAAACAACACAATGGATATATTATCTCAAAGAGGGGAAAAATCTACACCTAAAAAGGACTAACACATTTCCTCCAATTCATCATCACTCATCCTCATAATTTATTATCAATCTATGCATCGCTATTAATTAAATAGTTTTAATTATTTAATCAAGCTAACACATTATCCTCTTTAATTAATTAATTAATTAATTCATCACTTTCTATTATCAACCTTAATTAAATAATTAAGGAACTTTAATTATTTAATTATCACTATGATTATTGGTGTGAACTTTAATTTTCTTAATCACTTTAGGCATAAGCTCTTGATCTCATTTCCATTCTATTTACTTGCTTCCATAGAATCTTCGATAAAATTTCATGTGAAAAACCAAAAGTTACCTATCCTACACAAGGGATTGATTTTGTTAATCATGGATCATGTCAAGGCTAACACTTTGATTAAGCCTCTAAAAGGAAAGGACTTTGTTCATATGAAAAACCCTAAAGTTGTATAGTATACTTCTTCTAGCTCTAATAATTTAGACACTGATGAAGATGATGAATGTAATATGGATTCGAAGGCTAGGGGTGACTCGGTAGAGGTTCTCTCTTTCTCTCCCTTAGATTCAAGTCCACAAAAGAAGAGGAACTTGAACACTAAGAAAACCCCACCCAAGAAGAAAGCCAAAAAAGCTTGCCCTAGTTTGATGAATCCTATATGGGTGATGAGGAGGTGGGTGATAATGTGTAGAGGAAGACCAATCAATGGGTGAAAGATATCAATATTGGTCCAAATAAAGTCAAAGAGAAGGTTATTGAGGAGGTTGTGGTTGTAAAAAATATGGGTAAAGCATTGGGCAATTCTCTTGCTATTGGAACAAGCAAGGTTACTTTTGATTAAGGTAACATTCATCCCCTCTTTGAATATTTGTCCTATCTTCATGTAGAAAGAGAGAAATTATATGATGTTTTAGAAATGGAAAGGAAACTTATTAAATCAATGTTAAGGCGACCCAAGGATTGAATGAGAAGGTTTCTGGTGAGGAAAGGGGGAATCCCACTTTAGAGTTGAAAGAGTTAAAAGAGATTTTGTTGGTAGAAAAGAATTCTATCACGGAGCTCAAGAGGGATTATGATGAATGCATTCAAGGTTTGGAAAAGAAGATTCAAGAAATAAACTCTAATATTGAGAACATTTTAAAAATAAGCCACTATTCAATTAAAAATAGTGCGAAGACCCTTAAAGTTCTCATGGAGAAATTAAAAGAGTTGAAGGAAGAACACATGAATGTTGTGCTTCATGGGAGTGGCAATCAAAAAGAGCAACCCACCAAAGAGAAAGGGAAAAAAAGAATGTGATGGAAGAAGAGATGGGTCCAAGTGCTAGGACCCAGGGAGTAAGAAAAAGTCTTTTGAAGAAGAGAAAAATGAGCTAATTTCCATGGCCAATCTTCATTACAATCAAGAAATGGAGGTGGAAAGCACCTTGGAGAATATGAAATAGGCCTTTTGTTTTTGTACTATGCTTTTATTCTACTATGTTGTTATGTTGTTGCTTGGTAGCTGCTTCACTATGTTATTTTTAGTATTAGCAACATTTTGTCGTGAAGGGTTTTAAGTCCCTTAATTACTTGCTTTTCCCCTTTAATCAAAACATTAATTAAATAATTTTAATTATTTAATTTATCATTTCTTCTTATCCACACTAATTAAATAATTTTTAATTATTTAATTATTATTCTTCCAACCACTTTAATTAGATGTTTTTCAATCATTTAATTATTTATCATTTTCTTCCATCCACATTGATTAAATATTTTTTAATTATTTAATTAATTTCTTAAATTATTTTATTCACATTAATTAGATAATTTACTATTTAATAAATTTATGCATTCTTCTCATCCACCATAATTAAATCATTTTAAACATCTTCTTTAAAAATAAATAAATTATTTAATTTATTTAATTTGACTTTTCAATCTTTAAATTCTTCTAAAAATAAATAAAATCAATATTCTATTTATTTTCTAAATATATCTTCATCTCATGCACATGTATTAAATAAATTTATTTATTTAATTATATTTATATTCTTTTATCTCCTAAATTTAGTGAACTGCTTAAAAAACAACTTTAGTGCGCTCTCACTCACTCTTACTTTACTCATCCATGCATTCATTTAACTCCACATCTTAGCCCTTCATCTTGACACATGCCACTTGTACATTTATCATGATCTCTCACTCAATATTATTCATTGATCTCCATCCATTTTGTGAATCAAGGTTATGCTAAGTTAAGAGTAATCCACATACTATCATTTACAACATTATCAAGTGAAATGGAGTTTACGGTTAGACATGTTGTGAAGGTAAAATAGTTTAATTCAAGATTTAATTTCTTGTTTATGCACATTCATTGATATAGTCATTTGTTATTGAATTGGGTTTCATTGATACACCCACTTTAAGATTTGATAATTTGATAAGCTCACAACTATTTATCAATTTCAATATATATTAAAATTACAATTTTCATGTATATTACTTTCAAGATATCAATTTTAATAAATTAATTTGAATTTTCATATCAAATTGCATATATTAATTTCAATTCTAATATCAAATCTTATGTCAATTTTTTATTTTTTTTTAATTTTGGTAATAAATTTGATATATATTTAAATACCAATTTTGATAAAGTAATTGATATATAATTTACATTCTAATCTACATCAATATTAATATTAATCTCAAATTCCCAAAATGATGTATATAAATTGATAAACTAATGTTCAAAATATCAATTTGAATTTTGATATATAAATTGATAAATTATGATAAATTAGATAAATTGATCAATTTCAATTTTGATATCATTTACTTTATATCGATTTTAATTTTGATATCTTAAAATTGGCATCAATTTTAAAATATTGATATTAAAAGTGATGTATACGAATCTCAATTTTGGTATCGATTTTGATTATATAACAATTTAAATTTTGATATCTTGAAATTGGTATCAATTTTAATATTGAAATTAAATATAATTGATACATCAATTTTAATTTTTATATATCATCTTCATGATATTAATTTTGATATATCTAAATAAATTATCAATTTTAATTTCAGTATTAATATTGGTATTGAAATTAATTTTAATTTTACTACCAATTGATATGAATTTAAAATATCAATTTTGATATATTTTAATTTCTACATTGACATAAATTTTGGCATATATATCAATTTTAATATTCATATCAATTTGATATCAAAATTTGAAATTGAATATATATGTAATGAGCTACCATATAAACATTAATAAACACAATTGATATTTTAGAAAGGAAAATATTAAACTAAAATAATCTAATCATTTTCATTAAAATGGTATATATATTAAATAAAAACTTTAAACAATGAAGATGCCTAGGTAAAAATGTGTTATACATTTAATAAATTGAATGGATCAATATTTTTCAAGTTTGAGTATGAAAAAGTGTAATAAAATACAAAATTATACTAGACAAACCTATAAAGTATGTTAGGTCCCATTATTAGAGGTACACAATCCTAGAACATGCTTGTCACACCTTTAGAGCTAGAAGTGTCTTCAACATGGTGAAACATATGCTTGCCAATAGATTCAAGATGATTAGGTTCCTATAGTGATCTAGTGGGTAAAATCTCACTAAACTTGGGGCTTAGCTTGAACCCGAGCATGTGTTTTTAGAGGTTTAATTAATAATATTTTTATATCAATTTTAAAGTGTATAATGAATAAAAAATATTAGCCATAACCAATTGTAAACTTGACCCTAATTTATATCATTAGTTCAAGTTTAATTGGCTGCAAAATAAATCTATATGGTTGATCACACACCTTGCACATGTATTTATAAATAATCCTAGAACATAATTTCACCTTCAAGTCTAAGGTGTGTTTTTAGGAAGGTAAAAACTAGGTTCATCTATAAATTATGGAGGGTTGAAGGCTATGGATGAGAATGAATATGCTCTTTTGAACTTTAGTATCAACTAGACCTAGCTAGAAGGGTATTCCAAGTGGTATCTTAATAGGTTTCTACATCAAATAAAATGTAACATGATTACGAAAAATTAGTATCTATACCCATTGTATTCTTTACCCCTATAATTGTCACTAGTTCAAAGACTAAGTAGCTACATAAAAACTCTAATATAATTGATTTAACACCTTTCCCATGCACATGTAGGTAATAGTACTTTTCAATCCCCATTGATGATCTTATTTAATATTACATACATAGTGGGAAGTTCTAGACATGCATTCCATGATCCTATGACGATTTAGTTATTTGGGTTTGCTTAATATTGTTCCCTAGTTTGCAACACTAAATCATGAACAATATGCATAAAGGTAATCTTCTCCTAATTCTAACCAAGATGGAGGATTTAAGTTATTTATTATTTATTTTTCATCAATATGGACTAGTGCCTACTTCATTGGGTATCAAAGTCATGAATAACAAAGAGGAAATAGATGTCATAAAGTAAAACATCAATAAAACTAGATTTCATTTTCATGTAAATCAAAGATTGCACTCCATATGATGCAAATACTTAATAATCTACCTTAGAACTAAAACAATCCTTAAGAAAAGAGGAAATACCATTACAAATAATTTATAATGTATTATAATATGTCACTCTTCATCTAGCATGTATTACAATCACACCAAAAAATATGGGGAGATAAAATGCATAAATGTGACTATACATTCCCCTAAATAATTACAAAATACCATGGAGACATACTAGTACATAGAGATGCTATTTTACATACCATTCCTACTCTTCACCATTCAATATATTCCTTGATTTGTAACATAGGTATGATGGGGGGAAATTATCTAGGGTGTAAATCACAACTTATCCCATCTAACATTTAGGGACACAAAAGTTATCATAAAATACCACTTGGATACTACCCTCAATGGAAGATCCATAATGGCTAATCAAGAGTATGATCCCTTTTTGTGGTATTGGGGTTGGATCTCTTTTAGAAGTGATGTGTGCAATGTAATAGTAAAATAGGATAATGATGCACCTACAAAAAACTAATGGAATTATAAAAAAATATAGAAAATTACAGAACTGAGACACAAAAATAGATTGCAAGGAATAAAAGTGTAAAGATAGAAGAATCTGGTATTCAAACCTGAGTTGAATTTGATAGGCTAGGGGTTTGGGCACTATAGACACTCAAAAAATTTCCTCATAATCATCCTATTGCTTGTCTATTAATTAAATGGATACTATTATTATCTTTTTAATTCATTCATTTAAATAATTTTTTCTATTCATTCATCAATGCATTTATAAGCATTTATCCATATTATAAGCATTTATTTATAAGCACTTATCCATCACCATAATCAATCACTTATCCATCAACATAATCAACCATTTATCCATCTGCATAATTAGTCACTTATCCATTTCATATTACTCCATTTTGCATTAATCATCAAAATATTCATACATGATCTATTTACATATTTCATTAAATAATTTAAATACATAAAATAATTTAATAATTTAATCCATTTTCATTAAATCATTCATCCATTAATTCAAAAATGCACTTTATTCTAAGCTTCTAAACATATATTATATCATAAACCCACTTATTTATCTCTCATTTCAATCAATTTCAATTAATTCCAATACACATTTCTCCATTTTTTTATCCCACATCTCTCTCATAGCTTGATTCACCCTGTGAATTCATATATAAAAGCCCTTTCTTCTCACCAAAAAAGAATACACCTTTGATTTCAATCAATCCTCTCTTCCATTCATCGCAGCTTCTTGTTGAACTTGTGCTCATAAAAATTTGAGAGCGCCAAATGCATAAATCAAGATCTTGGTGAATAGGAGAACAATGGAGCTGATTTTCTTTTGAATGCATGTGTTTTATGTTTTACATAGCTTAGTTTCATTTTGCATGTGTTTTCATTTAGAAAGGCTTTATTGATGATATGTTGGAAATGCTTTGAATCTGGTTATAGATTAAATCATTTAGTTTTTCAGTTTTCAGCATGCACAGGTACCCTAGACTAGAAATGTTGCTTTTTCATATCTCTAAATATGTATCAGTAGGTTACAATTTTTAGGTCCTTCCTTTTGGGTTTTAGCTTTGAAACTTTTTTTTTCAACAAATAATTCACCTTTCCCTAATTTTTTGAAATAGGATGCTTGAATGTTTGATCTTGCAATTAGGCCTTGAATCTCCTTCTAAATTTTCTTTAGATCAATCACTTGCATACAAGAAAGGAGATAAAGGGTTGTTCCATATAGGGGATTACCTAAGTAAAACCTCATTTTGGTTTTCCCACCTCCACATTGGCTATGATGATGTAAAGATTGCTTACCCTTAGTCGAGTAGAGGGAAAATGGATAAAACAAGTGATAAATTTACATGTGCTACAACTTACTACTTCAAATCAGAGCTCCTTGATGGATTGAAGTCATGGTCACATCTCATGCAAGGATAATTGGATGCTTGATTGAAGGTCCTATAAGTGTTAGTACTTATAAAGAAAATTATCACAAAAACTTGAATGATCTTACTCATAAACTTGATGCATTGCTAATCATGAATCTTGACTAAAATAGTTATTGTAATAATTCTTCTTATTATGCTCTTAGCTACTTTTTTAGGATGCTTTCTAGCCCAAAATATAATTAGGTGTTTAAATGGTGAAAATTTCTTGTATTTATATACATTTAGTCATTTCCCACAAAACTAATTGTGAAGAGCCAACAAATAAATTTAAATTTATAAAATATAAAAATGTCGACAATAAAATATTTAAATTTGAACCAAAATAGGCTAGTCAAGGGTGTGAGAACCATAAAAAAGACCTATTTTGGGACCTTTGATGTTGTTAAATGAATTTTTAATATTAATTCCCATTTTTATCCCGTTTTTTAAAAATGACCATAAAACAAGCAATTTAAAAGCATAATTAGGTCTAGGCACATAAGGGTAAGCTAAACCTAGTGTGAAATTGTCAAGGGTGACAAATTACAATGCTACATTTAGCCCCCACTTTAGTGAGAGTATGAAATTATGCTCATGGTCATGCTAAAGTAAGGACAAGCCAAGAAGGGCTCATTCATCAACACTTTGAAGAAATAAGTTGATACTAAATATAGGGGGTACACTAGCCCCTAGACTTAGGATCCTGTGAAACAATAATGAGAAGATAAAGGAACACACATACATGAAACACAATGTGGAAAGAGAGTTATAACAACTAGATACAAAGAATACACAATGAAAATACAAAGCCAATAACAAGAAGCATACAAGAAGGTAGACACAACATACAAAAGTATTACATAAAGTAAACACACAAAATCTATAGAGAAAACACATCAAATACATGATTCAAACACATAAAAAGCAAGGAAAACATAATCATAGTACCCAAAACACAAGGTTAGTATGCTAAAAATGATTCAAGTTAGTAAGGTAAAGAGATCTTAGTCTGAAAATGTGTCTCCATACCAAACAACATCCATAAAAAATGTTAGACATGATAGGTCTCTCATAGGACCAACAAGTTTTGTTATACTAAGTCACTCATGAGCTATATAGATCTACTGGCTAGCAAGCTATGTTATGCTAGGTGTCCATGCAATATGATAGATTTCACAAGGCTAGGAAGTTGTGTTATGCTACATGACTCATGAAACACATGGCTCCAGCAGAAATCAAGTGTTATGCTAGGTCGCCACATAAAAATGCTCAAGTTCACAAGTATTAGGATTTCATGTTCTACACCAGTACATAAAATTTTATATTATAAAGTTGTAATTAAATAACTATTTAGTTGTGGTGCACCTAGGAGGTGTGTTTAGCCACACTAGGTAATTATTTGGGGTAACTTGTATGTTGTATTGTAATATTAGATTATTATTTTATGTGTAGGAGACATAGGATAATGATTTAATATTTGGGGAAATTATTTAATAATGTGAAAAATTAGTACCCAATATTAAATTAGGGGTCAATGGTTTTGTGCTCCCATGGTTTTATCTTACCACTTGGTTACATTTGTGTGAGTTTATTTTTATAAAATAAAACACATGTGTTTAGTGATTAAGGTTGGATGGGTGAGTGGGTTATCATTATCATAAGTCCTTTCTAATGCTCAGTCAACTTGGTGTTAGAAACACAATTAAGAGGAGGGGCTCCTAGCTGAACAGTTCACCAAACTCTTGCAAAGGCTTCATTGAATTATCAACCAAGGCTTCATAATATTTTGATGATGTTGGCATTGTATGTGAATTCATGGAATCTACACAACCTATATTAGTGAGTATAGGTGGTTTACACATGTACAGGAAAATAGTAAAGGTTGGAAAAGGAAATAAAGCATTAACTTGCAAAATAGGGGAAATAACTTAATCTGCTACTTATGCTACAGGTACCTTTGGACTAATACTATTGTTAACTGCTAAATCTGAACTCTATGATTCACTAATAATACTAACTTTGAATCCTAACTACTTAACTTCTCCAAAGAACAACTCAAGGAAATATTACATAACACAATTCATGACACAAGATACCATTCATGTGCATGCAATTAATAGTTTACTTGAAATGAATGCAATAGTATAATCATCTAATCTAGTGATAGAAATCAAGGTGTGTGAATAGTACCTTGAGTGGCCCTTGCTCGAGTTGTTGTGACCACAGGGGAAATCAAATGTACACTTACTTGAATCAACCAATCATAACAATAAACATAAACACCTTTATTGCATAGAAACTGAACTCTTACAAGATGACAAGAATTTTTATAGATCTCTCATTCATGAGTGCATATACATTGCAACTAAATAACAAAAAACTAACAATGAAGTATTGTCTATTAAAACAAAAAATGGATCAACTATATTCTATAACTAGATATGCTCCTCAACCATAGATCCAAATATATAAGCTCGAGAGAGGATTTTTACTCACACAAGGACTAAAAACATAAATTAAATGCATATTTCCAATCTCCCTCAAGAATAGGGAGAGAATTAGTCTTTGCAATTGAAACCATAATTGAAAAAGATAAAAGAATAGGAACAAAATTAAAAATATACCCTAACAATTTGACATAGATGTGCTTTATGAAAAATTTCATGGCATTGGCTTCCTTATCAATACATACTTCTTCTCCATCCTATTGTCTTATTAGATGATTTGGTGACTCACGATTTACCACTTTAATGATCGCTTCCATCATTTCCTATAACTATTACATTTTTAGCATTCTGAATTGTCCCCCGCAATCTACTTGGAGTCCTTTGGTTGTGGGACAATCAATCCAGTTGTTGTGGGTTAGTGTTCTTCTAGCACAAGAGGTTAGTTTTATCTAAAGTATACACATCATTAGAAATCATAAATTAAACACATATTCTTATTGAATTCCATGAACATTCACACATTTATCCATGTAAATATCATCATATCATAATTATATTTCCACATATCAAAGTCTGGTTTGGGATGCATAAAATATATAAAGGATATATAAGTTTTAGGAATGTATGTGAAATAAGTAGCTTGAAATGTTAAAAAATATGAACCAAATGGAATAAAACTAGCTATTAACTAGGCCCATCATTCCCCCCAACTAAAGCATTTGCTTGTCCTCAAGAAAATTTTAAGGATTACAATGGTTGATACTATAAACAATGCCTTAGTTGTGGAAGATTATCTTGCCCAACAAACACCTCCTCAAGATGCCAATGAAGAGGGAGACAAGGTTTTTGAGGATGACATGGCTGATAAGGGTGAGAGGGAGGATGTGGGTACAAACCTAGACAAACCAAAAACAATAAATGTTCATCCTCTTTCTGAGGATTTCTCCTATCTTGACGATGATAACACCTCTATGTTGGAGTTGTTGGACATGGCTAGAGCTGGCTCCACATGTAACTTCAAACTTGAAAAATGGGTGATGAAGGAATTTAATAAGGTGAACATTAAAATCAAAAGCTTAAAGGATAATTTGGCTAATTAGCCAAAAGGGACATCTTTGGATTTGCTCATACAGAGGATGGTGGACCTAGAATGCTCTTTTTCTAATTTCAAAGTTTATTGTGAAAGCCACCTTTGTGAGTTGGAGGGGAAGATCAAGGAAACTAATGAGGATATCAAGAAGCTCTTGTAAATTAGCCATATGTCAATAAAAAATAGTGTGAATTCTCTCAAGGTACTTCTAGACAAAATTAGCCAACTTCGAGAGGATCAAATCTACTTTGCAGAGATGTATGAGAAGGATCAAACTTCCAAGGGGAAGGGTAAGACAAGTGTCAAAGAGGAGGTTAAAGTCCCATGCACAAGGACGAGGGGTAGTTTGAGGAATTATTTTGAAGAAGAAAAATAGGAATTGATGGAAATGGTAAACTTGCACTACAATCAGGAGATTGAGGTGGCCAATACTTTGAAAAATCTGAAGTAATTCTCTTATGTTTTGTCTATTTTAGCTCTATTTTTTTCTTGTTTTCTTTTTTTTTGTTGGATATTTTTTGGTTTTTGGTTGTTGCAAGTGCTTTAACTATTCTTTTATTTTCTCAGCAACATTTTAATGCAACTTGATGTAAAGGGTTTTGGGTCCCTTCAAAACCTGTTTTCCCATATAATCAAAACTTTTAAGGCTGAAGGTTCTACTATAGATCTATTTCTCTTTTCTACAACATCAAATCCCTTTATCTGTATCAGATAGTAGCCTTGGTAACATGAAATATTTTCCAACCTGGTATTCTATGTCGCATCCTCTTCCCCACGCTTCTTCCTTGTCCAATGTGGTACTGGAAAACAGAGACTAGGTGGATGAAATGTAAGTGGAAACCATCTAAGTCCATTATCTCTAGCAATATCTATGTATTTGTGAGATCTTTTGACAATGGCTACAAAATTATACAAGGAGTGTGGCTCCTTTTTCTTCAACTCAGGGGTTAGCTCTTCCCATCTCTTTTGTACAAACTTGAAGGATCGATTCATAGGTCTTGTAGCTAGTTGCTTCATTCTAATATAATAATTTTCTCTAATACTCATTATTTTTCTTCCTACACCTTTGTAATCCAAGAATTCTAACCACTTTTCTATAACTGCATTAGGATCCTTTTCTTATTTTAAGAGCTGCAAAGCAATATATTTTTCCCTTTCATTTTGTTGTAATATCTCACCCCTTTTTTGTTCATTTTTTATGTAAGAGGACAATGTTCTAATTTGTAGGTCTCCCACAAAAATAAGTGGATTCCATTCAATTTCATTTAAGAGAAAAAAATTATGCAAGTAAAAATCATATAATTGGTCTTGCATATTACATGTAGAATCAAAGAAAGTATCTAAAAACACAAATTTCTTAATCATGGAAATTGGTAAATCACTAATCAATTGACTGAACTAAAACAAAAATATTTTTTACTACAAAAATAATACACAGACCTTGGTAGGTGATCTGCATTTTAGCTATTGAGCAACTTTATCCACTATCTCTCCAATTCTCACTTTTAGTCTTTTGACTTCTTTCTTTTGTTGTTCAAGTTCCCTGGTGTGGTTAGATATTAGCTTAGATTTTTCTTTCTCCCAATCTCTTTTTTGTTGAGAGAACTCTTGGGTTATCTTTCATAATTCCCTACCCAAGGACACCACAGTTGGACCAATGGGGGTCCTAGCATGAGAAATTGGTCCTTGAGATATAGGCCTTTTATTTCTTTCCTCAACCATAGAAAGTTGTGCAAGGATCTCCAATTTGGATCCATGCTCAAATTTGTACAACTTTTCCTCCATTTCTTTGATTTTTGCATCCCTTTCAATGTCCCTCTGTTGATGTGACCTTATAAATTCTTCTAGTTTCTTTATTCTCTCCATGGCTTCCTGCAATTCTTTACCAATATTTATTTCTTCTATAAACAATTCTTCAAACATTTTCTAGGAACTGTTCATCCCCCATTGTACTGGTATATTTACAACCCTCTAAATCAGGGCTCTTTGGGGATCTCCTCATTTTCCTTGCTATGAAGACATCCTTTGAATCAGATTCAAAGGTACTTGTATAGTACCAAGATTGTACAACTGGTGTATTTACATTACCAGGGGAATTCCCCTTCAATTTTGAGTTTGTCTCAACCATTACAACATCCTCCTCTTCCTACTTTTTGACTGACCTTCTCATGCCCCCCTTTCTCTTTAGGTAGTGTGATTTCCTCATAAGTTTTGTGGGTTTCTTCTACCCTTTTGTAGGTGTAGAAGAAGAAGTTCCACATTTTCTTTTCTTGTCTCTTTGTGTTTTTTTCTAAAAACAGGGGTTTCTTCCTTGTCCCCTATTGTAGATTGCTTAGTAGAGGCTATAGGATGAGTCTCATGCAAGACCTTCTCTACTGGCTCTCCCATGTTACAGGTAGGTGATGCAGTAAGGGAGTCAGTGGGAACTTCCCTTTTTGTTACAATAGGTTCCTCTATTATTTTTAGGACAACATGTTCTTCAAGGATACTATTGATATTGTTACAATTAAGGAAACTCTCCCAAGAAACATGTGAAAATTGATTCCTAAGACTCCTCTTTATCAATAATGTGACCAAATAGAAATGAGATAATGTTGAATTATTCCTTTTCCTTTATAATCATATGCCATTATTTTCAACAAATTATACGATAAATTTGGGACATTCACACACCTACCATGGCGAAGATGACTCAATAGTTTAAAATAAATTTTATAAAAAAAGTATTTTCTTCCATCACATCTTAAATAATTAACTATATAAGAAGAAACTAAAGCCCAGATCTAGGATAAAGATAATCATTTAGTACCTTGAGAAGAGGAGTCTAGGTTTTCTCCTAGCTCCCTGAATTCATTCTTGATAGCAATAGAATCTTCCCTAAATAGAAACTCTTCTCCTTCCCATGGAAATCTAGATATTTCAACAACGGTAGATTCTAAGGCATCTACCTTTAAGCCTCTCACAAGTGCCTCATCATTTTGTAAAGTGGCAGCAAACTGTTGTGTCATAACGTCATTCAACTCTGTGAATTTCAAGAAATACTCCAACCAATTGGCTTGTTGAAAAATGGACAATACTAACCTATATTCTAATAGTTGGGTATGTGTTCTTGGTTCTCTACAAATAATGTCACCACCCATGATAATGTTGTGTTGTTCTACAGTTCCTTAATTCTCATTTTTTTTCTATTCTTGTTCAATTTTTATCAGTCACTCCAACTACACCAATTCCACTATTTTTGTATGGTGTAACCTCTCAATTCAATTCCCTTTAACCCTTTTTCTCTCCTCTAAGCTTGTATTGTTTTAAAATAGAGGAAAATAAAATGGAAAAAAGATCATAGAGAGTTTTTGTTTTAGAAAATCAAGATAATCAAGAATACCCCTCCCTCCAACTAAAGATACTAAGTGTCCTCGGTGGTATGGTTTCGATGGAGGATTAAATTAAATGTAGTGGAAAATCAATTAAGATATGAAGAACACATGAATTAATGTATAAACATGTAAAAAATCAATAATCACTATGTAATTATGATAAGTTAATGTGTGTACCTGTAGAATTTTGTTGAAGTGAAACTTAACTTGTATGAAGTGATTGATGACTGCTTGTAATGGAATGTGAAATGACTTGCCTTAATTGCATGAATTTTATACAGAGGCAATTTGAAATGAATGACAACATATGCATGACACATGTTGAATGATGGAATGAAAAGGTTGCGGAGTGTGCAAAATGGGTGAGGTGAAATGAATTTCATGGTATGCAGTAATAGAGAAAGGTGGTGTAAATACTATGTGTGAATGGATATACAAAGCTACATGTGATGAAATGAAATATGTATGGTTACATGTATAGAGGGATAGTATGTGAAATTAGAGATATGCAATGAACGTAGAATGGCAATATAAAATGATTATCATTCAAGTGTTACAAGAACTTGTAGTAACAGTTACCTTCTAAAATTTTATCACCTATAGGCGTGATGCTACATGTCCTTACTGCTTCTTTGACTATCCCAAAAGATGAATGTTTCCATTTGTTACCTATTTAATGTGTACATGTGAATTATGTGGTGGAATTATACCTATGAAACATCAGTAGGTGAGTTGTGTAGCTCGTCAACTAATTTATGTGTAGAACTTGTAGTCTCTTTTGCTAAATTTTTAGTAGAAGGTTCAAATTGCTAAAGTAATGTAAGAAGGAAGTCATCCTTCAACAATGGTTTCTTGTAAATATTTAATTTGTGTCTATTAACTAGTATTGAGAACCTAACTTCATCAATTGTCTGTAGTTGTACTAATCCATTTGGAAACACTTTTTTTTTCTCTCACATGGACCAAGCCATCTTGTTTGTAATTTTCCTTTGTAGTTTTTCTATTTGGAGTCATAAAGGAGAGCACAATCACCTGCACTAAATTCCTTTGTCTTTATGAACTAATCATTCTAATGAATTCTTTGATTTTGGACAACTTCAGTGTGGTGTATGGCTTCTATTTTTATTTCATCTAGTGCATTCAGGTTGTGCAATCTTTCCTATTGTGCTATTGATAAATCCATGCCCAATGTAACTATTGTCCTCAATATTTTATACTCAAATTCTATAGGAAGTACTGATTTCTTTCCATACACCAATTCATATAGTGTAAAACCTATTGTGGTCTTCCAAGTTTTTCTATAAGCCCAAACTTCCTTGGGAAATATAGATGCCCAGTCTTTCCTATGAATTTGCATTGTCTTTGTGAGGCTATTTTCAATCTCTTTGATGGTGACTTCCACTTTCCCATTGGCTTGAGGTTGGTAAGGTATGGAATTCATGTGTCTGATCTCATATTCTTGAACCAATTTTATGATTAGCTCTGATGTAAACTGAGGCCCTTGGTCTGTGAAAATTTCTATTGGAACTCTATATCTTGTGAATATATCTTCATAGAGAAACTTTGCCACATTCCCATCCCTTACAAACTATAAAGCCTTAATCTCTACCCACTTTATAAGGTAATCTATGCATACCAATATGTACTCTTTGTTGTTTGATGTTGGTGTGATTTGGCCAGTAAAGTCTAATCCCCATTTGTCAAATGGTGTTATTGCTACTTGTGGCTGCAATGGCATTTCATCTATTTTTGTTGGACTTCCCATTATCTGACATCTATCATAGCTCCTAGTGAACTTTACTACATCTTTATGAAGTGTTGGCCAATAATAACCAGTATTGAGAATCTTAAGAGTTTTCCTCTTTGGTGCAAAGTGTCCCCCACAAGGTTCATCCATGGAATGCTCTAAGGATATCATACACTTCATATTCTCAAATGCATCTTCTTAGTATTTTGTCTAGGCCTGTGTAGAATAAGTATCTAGCTATCCATGAGTAGGGAAAACTCTTGTGAACCAATTTACTATTTTCTCTTGGTGAGAAATGGGGTGGCGTCTTTCCTGCTACAAGATACTTGGCAATATCTACATACCAAGGTGTATACAAAGATAAAGAAAATAAATCCTCATATGGGAATGAATCATCAACATCTTCTTTTGATTTGGTTGGTAGTGTAGATAGAAAATTTTCCACTAAATTTACTTTACCTCTAGGCTTATCCATAATGGTAATGTCAAATTCTTGAAGCAATAGTAGCCATCTGACAAGCGTGCAACCAACCACTGGTTTGTTCATTAGATACCTTATTGTTGTGTGATTAGTGTGTATAAAAATAGGACATCCTTTAATATAATATTTAATTTTTTTATTACATATACTATTGCCAACATCTCCTTCTCTATCACTGTATAAATGAGTTCTCCCCATTGTAGGTTTCTTTTGATGTAATTTATGGCATACTCTTTGTTTCCATCCTTCTTTCCAAGCATAAATCCTATAGTAAAGTA
>VDFB02300041.1:0-34507 GCA_007258455.2 Sequoia sempervirens | reverse complement strand
ACTATTTTGAACACTTCCTAAAGTAGATTATCCTCCTTGTTTCATTTCTATGGTGCTTTGTCATTGAATGGAGTTGATTTTACCAAATTCTACTAGAAACATATGTATGAAACTTTCATTTATTGTCTCTGAGAAATTCTTGTCGAAGTTACAAATCTATATTTTTAAGCAACCTCTCTCCAATGAAACTCATTTTATCTATCAATATGTATTTGAAATGTGGTATGCCTTATCAGAAATTTATAATTCTTTCTCCTTCTAGTTCATTAAAATCTCTTAGCGGTATTCATAAGTTTGAATGAATTGATAATATTCCAAAGTTGAAAGCCACACCTTCAATTGGAGAACGTAGAAGTAAACGAGAATGATTTCAAAATCCAAGCTTTCTAATGCTTGAGTAAGGTATTGGTATATAGAGCATAATCAGACTTGGAGGTTAAATTTCTCCCCACTTTTATCAGCATGGTTTGTGCCCAAATTATTTAACGGGGTCAAGCAACGGCCCAAGTTTAATCCTTATTTGCACTTTAATTTACTAGATAATAATATTGGACTCTCTGTTGGTGGATGTAGCACCAATTGCGAGCTCTCTTAGTGGTGAGGGATGTGTCAGGGGGAGTCACTTGACTTCCCCATTCTCTTTCTCGGGGGGGACTTTTTCCTCATCTTTGGCTTTTTTCCCTCTCCATTTGTACATTTATTTGTTTTCTTCTCTCTTTTGAGGGGGAGTTTTTTCCATGAGGTTTTCTCCCATTCCTTGCTTGTGATAGATTGCATTGCATTTGTACATGGGTACCTAACATGGCCCAGTTGTCGGGACCCATATTGCATTTTATCTTGCACAGTTAGCTTGAGTCTTCATTCCCCTAGTTGCACTTAAGTGGGGGTGTTGGTGTAAATAAGTATTTTACTTATTACACTTTACTTAATCTTACTTAGAGAACGCATATCATTGTAGTTTACACTTGTGACACCTAGTTATTTGCATCTTGCATCTAGGTTTGTGCATACATTGAGAGATGTGATTGAGACACTTAGGGAAGTGTGTGTAGGAGAAATCTCACTCTTTGTGGTGTGATCTAGTTATCACCTTTTTTTATCTCCACGTATTGTGGCATGATAATTTCACTTTCGGTGGGTGATCCAGCGTTCATGGAATTATCTATTATTTCCTTCTACCTACCCTTGCACATGAATGCCACTTGTCTCATTCATGGCCCTTCCTTGTGTCCTAGCCTACCTTTATAAGCAAGCCTTATACATACTTGTAATGGAACTTCTTCGTGCATATTGACAATACAATCATCATATTCTCTCCCCTTTGTGTAGTCTTTGGTCGCTTGATCCAATTGTTGCTTTTTATAAGTTCTTATAGTAATGGAGGCGCATGTCTACTAAAGAAACAATGAAAAATGTTCCACAGGTAAACATATCAATACATATTACTATTTCAATTTATGTATGAAAATAAATTATTATACTAAAATACTATATTTAACGTAATTTTATTACTCAAATGATAATAAGGTATAATGATCCATTACCACTAAATTTCAATGTATGAAAAGCATATCAAAATATATATGAAATAGTGAAAAAAATTATAACATTAAGAAACTATGATGGACTTAACTCACACAATCAATACTCTAACTTTCCCAATGAGGTCTAGTAGGGGTAGAAGGGCGAGGCTCCTTAATTGGAACTAGACCTTGTGAAGGTGTAACCTTTTGAGTTAGGGAGGAAGGAGAGCCATCATCATCTAAATCACTATCGTCACTTTCAACTATGGAGGAAGGAGGAGTAGAAGAGTAAATGCTAGGTGTGCTTTCCTCAACATGTACACCCCTCTCAAAGACAACATCACTAGTCTTTGGATCCATTAGTTGATATGCCTTAACACCATCTGTATATCCCACAAAGATACAAGGCCTCCTCTTTGGCTCCAATGCCCTATATTTCTGTGGAGGAATACGACCCCATGTTGGACTCCCAAACACTCTGAAGTGTTTCACAACAGATTTCCTAGCAAACCAAGCTTCAAAAGGAGTGATACACTTCAAATCTTCATGAGGAACCCAATTCTAGATGAAGGTGGCACAACTGATTTCTTCTCCCCACAAAGCTTAACCAAGAGACTTGGCATGTATCATGTAGCTTTCCATTTCCTTTAGGGTTATATTTTTCCTTTCTGCCACATCATTCTACTAGGTTGTGTAGGTAGTAGAATGTTGTAAGTCGATTCCCTCAAGTGTGAAATTTTCCTCAAGTCTATTGCTCACATACTCTCTGCCATTGTCTATATGAAGGATCTTGACTTGCTTCCCAGATTGCATCTCAGCATGTGCTTTGAAGTTGAGAAAATTGAAAAATACTTCACTTTTGAGACAAAGGAAGTAGACCCAAGTGTATTGTGAAAAATCATTAATGAAAGTGAGGATTTAACGAGATTTGCTAAAGGATGGAATTGACGTTGGGCCTGCTGCATCACTATGAACAAGCTAAAGAAGATCCAAGGGCCTCCAAGAGTTCCCTCTATCAAACTTCTCTTTGGGATGCTTGCTCATGAAGCATCCTTAACATATACCTTCAAAATAACTGAGTTGAGGAAGCCCTCTCACCATGTACACCTAGGAAGTTGTTGTAGATAGCAGTAGTCGAGTTGACCACAACACTCATCATGCCATATCTTACTCTATGAGTTTGAATGAGTGATCAATGTTGTAGAAGGAGCAAGAGGTACCCAATTGGAGAATGAGTAAAGCCTTGCATTATGATTAGCTTGGCCCATTGCAACCAAAGAATCATTAGCTCGACCCATTTGCAAGTGTTAATGTGGGTAAATTCTGAAGGGTTTGTTGTTTCTTTCTTTGTCTAATTAATGAAGGAGGGGAAGTTACTTTTTGTTCTTAATTTCCTTATGGTTAAATTAATTCCTTAGTTTCAAAACTCTGTGGTTGGGAGATATTGCGGTAATCGTCTAAATGCTAATGTCACTAGAAGATGGTTGCTGAAGATTTGAAAACTAAGCCTCGACCAAGCAAGGGTTGTCTTTGTTAGTCTGAAATGAGGAATTATTAAACTAGTTAGCTTTAGCCCATTTTAGTAAATTCCAGCATGCTATTCTAAGCTCACTTTAAAGGTCTTTATAGAGTTTTGTCTCACCTCATGTGGTTGAGATAAATGTTCTCACTTTGTGAGACACCTCTTGCATGGTCACTTGCCACTCACTACAATTGTCATGTGAGCTAAAAAGTGTTCCATCTTTGAAGGTTTAGTCAATCATTGTGTTTGATATGACTTCTCCCACCTGCCTTTCCTATTTAAGCAAGGGAATATTGTACATTTAAATTTTACTTTTTTATCAATCTCTTTAATAGCATAAATTAGGCTCATTGTGTGCAAGTGTTTTTGTGGAAGTACCGAGTTTTTAATGTCATGATGCTGTTAGAAATCCTTACATGGTATTAGAGCCATGCATACAAAACCCTTCCCGAAATATCGCATTAATCCTAACTAGAGTTTAACACAATTTGATCTGTGTGTATAAGCGATATCTATTTTGGGGGCATGAGTTTGTAGCAAACAACCAAGTTACACCATTTTGTGAAGATATGAGCCAAGAATGAATCTATGTGTAATACTCATCTATATGTAATCTCATTAGATCAGGGTTGATGTGCATGATTTCTTTTATGGGGGTAATGTGACACGGCAAAGAGGAGGCCCACAAATTAATGGTTACCATCACATTGTAGGCATTGTAAATTTGAGCTATAATATCTCTTATTTTAGGAGGCCAGTCTAGTACGTGTGTGGACCTCTACTCCCATGAATTGCACACTATGTTGGTAGCTTTCACACTCTGCACAACACTCCCTATATTCCGCACAAACAATTCTAGAAGCCATTAATCTCTATCGAACTTCAGTCCTAGGACCCATTCATATCTATGTGTGGTAGGAAAGCATCGCCAGGTAGCGTGTAAAGAATCACCAGGCAGTATGGAAATTTGTGCAATCTCTCTCCAATCAGCATTTCCTTATGAAAGGATAATCATCTCATTCATCATATAAGAGGTAACTTTAAACCTGACATAACTATACATTGCAAGGAGGAGAGATATTATTGTAGATCGTGGATCTCTATGCTGGTGTGGAGACATCTACATGAACTTACTTCTTTAGTGTACACGAGAAAAGAGAGTCCCAACCCCTCCCACAAAGATAATCTCTCACGCCTTCCATGCGATGACCAGGCGTTTCATGATTTCTTAGCTTTTATGTTTTCAACCATGTGTCACACTACCATTAGGTATGGACCTAGTCTCCAACAATTGACTCAAACTTCCTTGTGGTGTAGAGGTTGACTTGTATATTTTACTATCTCTCCATGCCTCGAGAAGAATCACTCTCAAACTTTCTCAAGGTTTGTGAGGTGGGATAATGCTCATGGAAAGAGTTTATTTGATGTGCGGGATTTGATGGTACGCCAAAACTATTAGTTTGGAGGTGCCCTCATACTCTAGGTTTTTCGGCGATTGAATTCGTCTTCATCTTCACACAGCCACAAACTGGTTATTTCATTTACTTTGTTACATTAATTTTATATGGTAGAACATCAAATTATAATTAATTTGTGCAATTGCAACTATTAATGGTAAATGCTCAATAACCACTAACCGCAAGGTGTTAAGTATTAGTTAAACTTAGCATTATTTGTTCAAGCTGTTTAGTAACTTCCATTTGATCATGAAGTAACATTAAAATTTGTAAAAAGGAGGAGAATATTTTATAGTCAACAAAGTGTTGTAAGGGGGCTCATTTTTTGAATAATGGGTTATTTTTTTTTAAAGGTATACTTAATATATGTCTGCATTATCTACCTCATGACGTAAATTTCTAATAACTCGAAACAAATTAAGTTTTTAAATGCAATCATATAAAGTGCCACAAAAATTTAATGTTTGTTCCTTATGGAGGGAATTTTATATTGACACTGAACAATAAAGTGTAATGGGGGGTTGTGCAGTGCCTTGATTTGTCATCATAGTAATGGATCCTTGTGATTCTCACCTCAAGTGTTTCTTTCCTCGATTTAACATCACAACAACGGATCCTTGCGATTCTCACCTCACGTGTGTGCATCTTGATGCAAACCATTTTTCTTTTTCTTGTACATATGTTGGACCTAATTCTAGGTCTAAATTCATGTGCACATTTTTGTGCCCAATTTTAGTTGGTCTACTTATACCTCTTCTCGTCAGCATTAAGGGGGGATTGTAATAGTATTTTGCCAATGCTTCTTTCAGTGAAGAAATAGAGGAACCTTCCACATTTTGGCCAGTCTTAGATTGTGATGAATGAGCATGTGAGGATCTTTTGCATCCAATGGCCATGGGTCTAGGCAGAGCCAAATCTGTGAGAAAATTAAACCAGCAAAAGGAGGTGCCAATTGGCAAAATACGCTCACCTCCAAACTACACTCTTGTTCAACTATAAAAAGAGCTTTCATGTGAGAAGAGGTATTATTATACTAGTTATCTTTTACCCTACTTAGTATATTCTTATTCACACTACGCATAAGCTCACTTAGAGGACTTGTAAAGTTTTGTCTCACCTCATGCGGTTGAGACAACTGTTCTCACTTTGGGAGACACCTCTTGCATGGTCACTTTCCAATCACTAGAACACTTGCCATGTGAGTTAACAAGTGCTCCATCTTTGAAGGGTTAGTCAGTCTTTGTGTTTCACATGACTACCTTCACTGCCTTACCTATTTAAGCAAGGTCATTTTGTACACTTTAATCAACTCGTTTATCAATCTATTTGATAATGTAAATTAGGCTCATTATGTACAAGTGTTTTGTGGATGTACTAGTTATTTGCTGTTGCGATCTTGCTAGAAATCCTAACAATTAGGTAGAATGGTCCTTCTAGTTATTCAAACTAATCTACTCAAATTCTCCCATTCGTACCTATTTGAAAAATTAGATACAACCTTACTGCGTCAATGAAAAATTCAAACTTCTTGTTGTTTCCATCATTCAACTTGCTTGTTTTGATTAATGAGAGTTATTCATAACAATTTGGAAAGACCTGTCCTTTATTTTCATGAGATAGTTATTGCCTGAGTCACTCTACTTTAAACTTTGAAGGATTCCTACTCATGTTGTAGCGCTTAATGCATAGCAGACTATTGTTGGATTCTTCCAGTTCAACATAGTCATCTCAGATATGTGGCAGTGCCCAATAGCATACCACAGACTAAACATTCTAATTCAAACTCAGATTATGCAAGGAACCTTCTTTTGATAATATGAAATATTGGCTATTGCTGTAATTGATTTAATAAAATATAACGGCATCGAACCTTTCTCTTAGTTTAAGGTATACCACATGCTTTGTAGTTATAAATGGTCGATAATGACTTTGAGATTTCGAATACAATCAACTCCTTCAATTCTTCTCCTTCAATTCTTCTCCGCCTCTATTGACGGTAGCCATAAACCCTCCATGAATTTCAGAATCTGCCATGTGTGTACAAGTGTTACTATTTGTTCTACATCACAACGAAAACCACGGTCTACTTCAGAATAAGGAGCACCGAATTCCTCGAGAAAATGAGCACAACCAGCCGATATATGCAAAGCGCATATAAGGAATGCAGTCGATAAGTTTGGAATCTCCTCCAACTTTTCACGATAATGTCTACTACTCTCAATCTGAGCAATTGCATGGCAACCGATCAAATCAGAAAATGATTTTACATTTAACCTTTGGCAACGCTTCATCCACTTCATTCCTTGTTATAATGGTATACTCTGATGGTACTCTCTGAAACATTTGAAGAGTTAGGAGTGTCAAAATTCCCAACATTAACTAAGCAATAAAATGTAGGAAACAGGGGAGCAGCAAAGCAGAAACTTGAAGGAGGTGGGCAGAGGCAAAGAAAAATACAAAACTTTAATTGAATTGCCTGAATGAAAACGATTACAATTGCCTCTATTTATAGAGGTCTTTGGAGAGATGTGGAAGATCTAGAAACTACTTCACATGGAGCTAGGAAATTGCACATGTTCTTGGGGGTCGGTGAATGACAGCGAAGAAATGGTCAGCAGAAGATGGTAGAAGCTTCTGCCTTAATGTTTTCGGTGGCAGAAATTAATATCCGCCAACATAAAACATCAAACATTCAGAAGATGTAATTCTAAGCTTTAGTCCAGAAATGAAATTCAATACGCCTGCAGGTTGACACGCTTGAATTACCAGAATTTTCAATCCTCCCCGCTCTCGGACACCTTCTATACTCTCCAACTTATCGCATATAGCAATCCCAAGGCGCTCGAGCCGACGAAGACGTGCAAGGCTTGGAAACTCTCTCAACACAGAACACCCGTTTGTGAATAACCCTCGGGTACTTGTCAGAGAAGACAACCCCAATATTGTTCTCAGATTCTCAGTCATTAAATATAAGCATACTTTAAGTTCACTTCAATTAGTTCACTTAATTTTGAAATCTCTGGCTGTTTAAGGCTGGGACATACCTCTCGACTAATTGCCAACTTTGAGAAACCCACAAATTTGAAAGATATCATCTCAAGGCTACGCAAATCAAAATGAGTTGACCCTTTAGTGTTCCTCAGAACCCACTTCTCCGTTTGATGGCACCTCGTCAAATCTCAGAGTTTCGAAATTGTCGAGTTTTGTGAGAGATTTTTCACAAACATGTCCTTTCAATGCCTGACTCAAGGAGTGCATAAATTATAATTAGTTATTCCAAATAATTTAACATATTTACTAAATCTGGAAGATTTTGCAATCCGCCCCAAGGGCGAAGAATAAGCCATCTCAAACTGAAAACTGTCCTGCCATTGACAATTAATATTCAAAATAATTCATCCAATTGGTGATTATAAAATTTAATTTAAAAAATAAATACAAAATTTACACAATCAGATCCAGAAACATCCCAGACCGATTTAATTGAAGAAACAAATACAGAATTTACACAATCAAATCCAGAAACATCTCAGACCGATTATTGCAAGAATTGTAATTTCAACAAACAAACACAAAATACCTGAGTGTTCATTTGACTTGCGGAGAGTGCTCCATAATTCTGCAAGTCTCTCAGCTACTAAATAATGCAGCCTTCTCACAGGATTCCATGAAGGAATTTTTTTCCCACCATGCCTTGTCAACCCCAAGCCATGGGACGGCAGTTGATATACCACCTTATTTTTTTGAATTCCCTATAAAGTATTCAATTATTGTATTGACGGAGGAGTCCCAAAAGTGATCAATAAACCGATCATTTGTTTCTTTAGTATTTTGAATCCCTTTTCTTTCTGCATTCAAGGTACATGAAGCAATCTTACATTCTTTGCTAATAGAATATAATGAACGAGAAATACAAGTGCTTTTGCCGAATTTAACTCTTTAGAGATATTAGAACAGCACACCACAGATCTAAGATGCTCTGGTCACAAACTGAGGAGGACCGTTTGTCTGCCATTTGCTCTCTCAGGTCACTGAGGTGACTGTGAATTCTAAATACATCTCCTCTCATCCACTGGAATGCCTTCCATATATTTTATTTTGGCACTAAAGAAACTAGCAATATCCATAACATTTGTTTCCCCTCAGAGGCCAAGCCATCAAAGCCGGCTTTAAGAGATTGCATAGCATAATTAGGATGGATTCTCTTAACATTTTATAATTCATGTCTGAATAATAATTCTAACTCCCTTCCACAAACATGGTGCCCAAAAACTTGAGTGAGGGGTGTCTCCACAGAATTCACAACAAAGAACCAGCTGCTCACAGCGGAAAGAATGGGGCATTTCAATATCTCTCAATATTCACCCTTGGGAAAGTTTCCATTAAATCAAACTAATTTGTTTGTTTCCAGTCCCAACCCATAACCTAGCCTAGTTATTCCGTTATTGCAGGACTCTTCCCTTCCACTGGACACATTTTAATCTTTACCAAAATTCATTGACTCTGCTCTTGCTTTATAACCGTCACTGTAACTCGCTTATTAGCTTTTGTCCCACTCGCACATTCTGCTTATTCATCATGAGAGTCCAGGCTGATCAGATCTGCTAATGTCGTGGAGATCACAAGCAGAAAAGATTTAGGGCAAGTGCAGAACAAAAGAGAATTATTACATCTGCAATTCATTGAATCAGACGAAAATAAAGCAGATCACCGCTCAGTCAGTGGACGTTATGGAAGTAAGAATGTCTTCTATTTGTTTCATAATGCCCCATGGAGAGAGAAACATAAGAAGGAACGATCACACACCTCTAATGAGTGTTTACTGCATGACCGGGTAGGGTTTTATGAGTTTGTTGATTTCTATGTTTTCATTTCTAACCCGAAAAATGGCATTTCTGCCATTTTCATTGCAAAATGGTCTTCTAACTGAGATCTGTTTAAGTATGAAATTCATCCTATTTAAAAGTGGCTTCTGCACTTATCTCCCGTCAGAAGGCCATTTTTGGGATGTAAATAGTGAAAGCTGTTTCGAGGCTGAAACACTACATTTTAGGGTTTAGAAATAAAACAACAAATTCATAAAAGTTTATCCATTATGGAGTAAACACTAATAGAAAACATTTCTCCTTCAGGCATTTGGAAGCCAATAGAAAACATTGTTGCCTTTCAGCCATAACATTGCAGCTCAGTTGTAATCTATTTTATTTGGTCCAAGGAAGGCCTTCCGGTTCCCTCATTAAAATGGAATATAATATCCCTTTTTCTCTTTACTTGCCCTCCATATTTTATGCTGATCTCCAAAACACTAACAGATCTATCAATCTGGTTTTGCTACTTGCCCTCCATATTTTGTGCTCTCCAAAACACTAACAGATCTATCACTCTGGAATCTCAATAAAATAAAATAAAAGGCATTCCAAAAGGAAAAACTAGATTCTTTTAATAAAACACCAACAATCCAAACCCTTTACCTCTAGCAGCCTTCGTTGCAAGCCTTCAACTTTAACAAATCTCAAGATGTGCACACCTGGGTATCTCACCTAACTCCAGAGATTATGGTAAAAAAAGAAGATGGATGGTTTAAATAAGCTAGAGCAAAACCTAATAAGCCAAGGGCAAAACCTAATAAGCTAGGGCAATACAATATTACGGAAAAACCTAATAAGCTAGGGAAAAACCTAATAAACCGATGGTAAACAAAGAAAATGGATGTTATAAATAAGTAGGTTATGGGTGGACAGGGCTATTCTCTCTACAAAAATTTATGTCAAAGTATAATAATATAAAAAAAAACATGAGACCATGCATAACATTATAGAAATTGTATAAGACATGTTAGTATCTCTGTGTTTTTAATTTTTTGCTTAAAGTAAAAATAAAATCATTTTATATAAATAAACTAGTTTTTACCTAACTTTGAGTTAAAATAAAATAATTCTAAATTAATTAAATAAATAAATACAATAATTAATTATTAATATTAAAATATGATATCTTTGTTTTTATATTATAACATTATAATATTCTATTCTATTCTATTATTATTATTATTATTATAATAATAAAATAAATACATGTTTTTATATATTTATTATTATTTCATTGATAATATTATAATTGAATTACAACTATATGTTACTTTAGGAATATTACAACATTAAGTTATTTTATTGTTTTTCTTGAAAAATATAATTATTTTATTGTTATTATGTTATTATATTATTATATATTTATTATTATATTGTTATAATATTATTGTCTCTATGATATTTTATATTATTATTATAATATAAAATTACTATCTGGTCATGCTATATTACTTTATATTATTATTCTATTATATTATTATGTTATTAAAATTATTGTATTATTATATAATATATTTATTATTGCGTTATTTTTATGAAATATTGTTTTTTTTTTTTTTGATACGCACGATAGATAATATATTGAAACAGAAGAGAATTACAAGCGTCTGCAATGCAGGAATAACCATCCACCGCCACCGTCGGGCAAGATAACAACCCAACCGAGACTCAAAACCGAGATTTCCCCAGACCCAAACATGCAACAACAACTACCCATGAAAATTTGAGGATAGCGACGAGGGGTCACAGACCAACCCACAACCCACTTGAAACAAAGCTGCCAAAAAAGTGCAGAAGACCACAAAAAACTAGTAAAAGTTTTAGACACAGAGTCACCCTTACATGAAACCATTGACCTCCGCAAAACAGGAAAAGCCCTCCAACCAGTCAATTCCCTCCGCCGGCACCAACTTTAATTTGCGTTTCAAGAACTCCACGGCCACGTCCGCAAGCTTTCTGGGGTGAGACAAAGCTGGCCCTTTGAAATCAAGGAGGAAGGGATACACCTTGACAGCTTCCTCCGTGTGCCATTAGAGAGGCAAATCAGCCGGGTGCGGGATGCCTTTACCCAAAAGGGCAGCCTTCAACGTATCTTCAAGGCCACCGAGTAAATCCATGCGGAACAAACGCTCCATCAGCTCCCAGGCCAACTTCTTCGGGGTTTCCAGGTCCAATAACACTGCAAGAAAACGTGAGGAAATGTGAGCATTGTATCTGGCATATTCCCTTCGATGCAAGTGTTACATTCCTAGAATCATCTTAACCGCAACGACTAACACAGGATCTTCCTCGAGCAAAATACGTTTCAGTCTTTGATCTGTGATTTCCCTGAAAGCAATTTGTCTCTCCGTGGCGACTAGAGAGACCGGCATGTCAACACCGAAGCATTCCAAACCATCCAAAGCAATATGTATGGTGAATTTTGATTTTTTTGACCCCTCCATGATAACTGCTACACCCTGCACAAGAAGAAAACAAAACCAGAATGCAAATACCAAGCACCGAAATGAATTTAACGGATCCAAAAATAAACCCGTGAGAATCCGCTTGGCCATCGCACAAATGCCGAAATAATGAAAGGACGAGCTTCTCATCCTTGCTATGAAGTATGGCTACGGATGCAGTCCGAACACCTTATAACTATAATCACTTTAAGTGAAGTGAATCACAATTCGCCAAACAACGCCTTGTCAATGGATGTCAGACGCGACGTGTCTCAGAATGGAAGACTTGAAAGCAAGTCCAATCCGCCTTTCTGACGATCATTAAAGCCCCGCTTCAAACGAGCCGTTCTCATTAAGAAGGCCAACATTCCCTTCTGTGAAATAAGGATAGCCAAGATATGACGTGGTTGTGTCACCTCAGTATCCTCTCCCACCGTCCCGAAGCCAACTCACACATCCCCAAGATTGGGTGTCAAAAGAGAGGCAGGGGAGGGACCCACCCATCCGCCCATTTTTATGAAATATTGTTATAATGTTATTAACTTTATATTTATATTTTATAATTATCATTGTATTGTATTGTACTGTATTATACTATATTATAATATCTTATATTTTATTTGGAAATTATATATTTATTATTATGTAAATAAATATATTTTATTATTTTCTAATTAATATTATATTAAATTATAAATAATATGTTTGTTTTAGAATATTATAACTAATAAGTTATTTTATTGCTATTATATTATGATGTTTATGTTGTTGTATATTATTATATAATTGTATTATATTTCTATGTTATTCTTATTTATTTATTTATATTATATTATTTCGTTATATTATTTTATAAATACTACATTATTATAATATTAATATCTTATAATTATTATATATTGTATCATTTATTGATTAATTATTATCGTGCAATTTTTTTTATGTTAAATGGATTAAAAATAATATGAAAAATATAATGAAGACATTATATTACTTATATAAATAGTAATTACATGAAACATGTTTTGGTTAGATTAAAGACAAGAATTGCCTATACCTATTACAAAATGACTAGAGAGGCCCAACGAGGGCACTCGAGGTGACAAACCTAAAAGGAAAAAAAGAAATTAAGTGATTGCTAAGGATTTCATCCTATTTTCTTCTACCTTTCTTCTTGTAACTTGTTTCCCTTTTCTCATATTTTCATATTTGTAATATTTGAATGATGGTATAATTCCTAGTCCTTTTAATGATTTTGCACAAGAAATTAAAAGAAATGTCAATCCAATTCTTTCAATCGATCAATCTTGCTCTTTCAATGGCCACAAATTATCAATCCAATTCTTTATATTAATAATGGCTTTTTGAGGAGTCAATCCTTGTGACTTTTTTATTGTTAAATCCCAATCTATTTATATCAATAATGGATTTTTGAGGAGTTAATCCTTGTGACTTTTTTATTGTTAAATCCCAATCTAATCATAATCGAATTTCTTTTGTGATACCAATTTGAATTGTTGTAATTGGACTATATGTGGATGGTGCCCTTCGAAAGGTATTTTAGAGTAATTGCTAAATTCTATATATACATATGTTGGTGGTTTTGGAGGCCCTTTTCTAGGTCTATACACAATATTTTGTATATATCCAAGAGTTTCATATATAGGTCCTACTTATACCCAGAAGTTTGATGTTAATATTACTCTCACATTATTAAGTTCACTAATAACTCCATATTGATTTCATCATTTCCACTTTCATTTGTGGTACTGATACTTTAATATTTTGTTGCAAAGCTTTGTGCAACTAAATTTGATAGTAAATATAGTTTTTTCATGTTATGGATGTAAACATTATTTTTAAATTCTTCATTATATGTTGCATCAAGTTTTTAATTTGATGATTTCACATCCTATCTTAAAATATGATCTAAAGTAACCACTATTTTGAACACTTCCTAAAGTAGATTATCCTCCTTGTTTCTTTTCTATGGTGCTTTGTCATTGAATGGAGTTGATTTTACCAAATTCTAATAGAAACATATGTGTGAAACTTTGATTTATTGTTTCTGAGAAATTCTTGTCGAAGTTAGAAATCTATATTTTTAAGCAACCTCTCTCCAATGAAACTCATTTTATCTATCAATATGTATTTGAAATGTGGTATGCCTTCTCGGAAATTTATAATTCTTTCTCCTTCTAGTTCATTAAAACCTCTTAGTGGTATTCATAAGTTTGAATGAATTGTTAACATTCCAATGTTGAAAGCCACACCTTCAATTGGAGCACGTAGAAGTAAACGAGAATGATTTCAAAATCCAAGCTTTCTAATGCTTGAGTAAGGTATCCGTATATGGAGCATAATCAGACTTTGAGGTTAAATTTTTCCCCACTTTCATCAGCACGGTTTCCCCCCAAATTATTTAACGGGGTCAAGCAGCAGCCCAAGTTTAATCTTTATTTGCACTTCGATTTACTAGATAATAATATTGGACTCTCTGTTGGTGGATGTAGCATCAATCGCGAGCTTTCTTAGTGGTGAGGGATGTGTCAGGGGGAGTCACTTGACTTCTCCATTCTCTTTCTTGGGGGGGACTTTTTCCTCATCTTTGGCTTTTTTCCCTCTCCATTTGTACATTTATTTGTTTTCTTCTCTCTTTTGAGGGGGAGATTTTTCCATGAGGTTTTCTCCCATTCCTTGCTTGTGATAGATTGCATTGCATTTGTACATGGGTACCTAACATGGCCCAGTTATCGGGACCCATATTGCATCTTATCTTGCATGGTTACCTTGAGTCTTCATTCCCCTAGTTGCACTTAAGTGGGGGTGTTGGTGTAAACAAGTATTTTACTTATTACACTTTACTTAATCTTACTTAGAGAACACATATCATTGTAGTTTGCACTTGTGACACCTAGTTATTTGCATCTTGCATCTAGGTTTGTGCGTACATTGAGAGATGTGATTGAGACACTTAGGGAAGTGTGTGTAGGAGAAATCTCACTCTTTGAGGTGTGATCTAGTTATCACCTTTTTATCTCCACGTATTGTGGCATGATAATTTCACTTTCTGGTGGGTGATCCACTTTCATGGAATTTTCATTTTCTCCATTATTTCCTTCTACTCTACCCTTGCACATGAATGTGACACTTGTCTCATTCATGGCTCTTCCTTGTGTCCTAGCTTGACTTTATAAGCAAGACTTGTACATACTTGTAATTGAACATCTTCATGCATATTGACAATACAATCATCATATTCTCTCCCCTTCGTGTAGTCTTTGGTCGCTTGATCCAATTGTTGCTTTTTATAAGTTCTCATAGTAATGGAGGCGCATGTCTACTAAAGAAACAATGAAAAATGTTCCACAGGTAAACATATCAATACATATTACTATTTCAATTTATGTATGAAAATAAATTATTCTTCTAAAATACCTTCATATTTAACGTAATTTTATTACCCAAATGTGATAATAAGGTATAAATGTGATCCATTACCAATTAAATTTCAATGTATCAAAATCATATCAAAATATATATTAAATAGTGAAAAAATTATACCATTGCTGAAACTACATGGACTTAACTCACAATAATCAATATCAATCTTCCCTATGAGGTCTAGTAGGGGTAGAAGGGCGAGGCTCCTCAATTGGAACTAGACCTTGTGAAGGTGTAGCCTTGCGAGTTAGGGAGGAAGGAGAGCCATCATCATCATCTAAATCACTGTCGTCACTTTCAACTATGGAGGAAGGAGGAGTAGAAGAGTAAATGCTAGGTGAGCTTTCCTCAGCATGTACACCCCTCTCAAAGACAACATCATGAGTCTTAGGATCCATCCGTCGATATGCCTTAACACCATCTGCATATCCCACAAAGATACAAGGCCTCCTCTCTGGCTCCAATGCCCTATATTTCTGTGGAGGAATACGACCCCATGTTGGACTCCCAAATACTCTGAAGTGTTTCACAATAGATTTCCCAGCAAACCAAGCTTCAAAAGGAGTGATACACTTCAAATCTTCATGAGGAACCCAATTCTGGATGTAGGTGGCACAACTGATTTCTTCTCCCCACAAAGCTGAACCAAGAGACTTGGCATGTATCATGCAGCTTTCCATTTCCTTCAGGGTTATATTTTTCCTTTCTGCCACATCATTCTACTAGGTTGTGTGGGTAGCAGAATGTTGTAAGTCGATTCCCTCAAGTGTGAAAATTTCCTCAAGTCTATTGCTCACATACTCTCTGCCATTGTCTGTACGAAGGATCTTGACTTGCTTCCCAGATTGCTTCTCAGCATGTGCTTTGAAGTTGAGAAATTTGACAAATACTTCACTTTTGAGACAAAGGAAGTAGACCCAAGTGTATCGTGAAAAATCATTAATGAAAGTGAGGATTTAACGAGATTCGCTAAAGGATGGAACTGACGCTGGGCCTGCTGCATCACTATGAACAAGCTGAAGAAGATCCAAGGGCCTCCAAGAGTTCCCTCTATCAAACTTCTCTTTTGGATGCTTGCTCATGAAACATCCTTAACATATACCTTCAAAATAACTGAGTTGAGGAAGCCCTCTCACCATGTACACCTCGGAAGTTGTTGTAGATAGCGGTAGTCGAGTTGACCACAACGCTCATCATGCCATATCTTACTCTGTGAGTTTGAATGAGTGATCAATGTTGTAGAAGGAGCAAGAGGTACCCAATTGGAGAATGAGTAAAGCCTTGCATTGTGACTAGCTTGGCCCATTGCAACCAAAGAATCATTAGCTCGACCCATTTGCAAGTGTTAATGTGGGTAAATTCTCAAGGGTTTGTTGTTTCTTTCTTTGTCTAATTAATGAAGGAGGGGAAGTTAATTTTTGTTCCTAATTTCCTTATGGTTAAATTAATTCCTTAGTTTCAAAACTCTGTGGTTGGGAGATATTGCGGTAATCGTCTAAATGCTAATGTCACTAGAAGATGGTTGCTTAAGATTTGAAAACTAAGCCTCAACCAAGCAAGGGTTGTCTTTGTTAGTCTGAAATGAGGAATTATTAAACTAGTTAGCTTTTAGCCTATTTAGTAAATTCCTACATGCTATTCTTAAGCTCACTTAAAGGCCTTATAGAGTTTTCTCTCACCTCATGTGGTTGAGATAAGTGTTCTCACATTGTGAGAGACCTCTTGCATGGTTACTGGCCACTCATTACAACACTTGTCATGTGAGTTAACAATTGTTCAATCTTTGAAGAGTTAGTCAATCATTGTGTTTGATATGACTTCCTCCACTGTCTTTCCTATTTAAGCAAGGGCATATTGCACATTTAAATTTTATTTTTTTATCAATCTTTTTAATAGCATAAACTAGGCTCATTGTGTGCAAGTGTTTTTGTGGAAGTACCGAGTTTTTAATGTCATGATGCTGTTAGAAATCCTAACATGGTATTAGAGCCATGCATACAAAACCCTTCCCGAAATATCGCATCAAGCCTAACTAGAGTTCAACGCAATTTGATCTGTGTTTATAAGCGATATCTACTTTGGGGGCATGAGTTTGTAGCAGACAACCAAGTTACGCCATTTTGTGAAGATATGAGCCAGGAATGAATCTATGTGTAATACTCATCTATATGTAATCTCATTAGATCAGGGTTGATGTGCATGATTTTTTTTATGGGGGTAATGTGACACCGCAAAGAGGAGGCCCACAAATTAATGGTTACCCACACATTGTAGGCATTGTAAACTTGAGCTATAATATCTCTCATTTTAGGAGACCAGTCTAGTACGTGTGTGGACCTCTACTCCCATGAATTGCACACTATGTTGGTAGCTTTCACACTCTGCATAGCACTCCCTATATTCCGCACAAACAATTCTAGAAGCCATTAATCTCTATCGAACTTCAGTCCTAGGACCCATTCATATCTATGTGTGGTAGGAAAGCATCGCCAGGTAGCGTGTAAAGAATCACCAGGCAGTATGTAAATTTGTGCAATCTCTCTCCAATCAGCATTTCCTTATGAAAGGATAATCATCTCATTCATCATATAAGAGGTAACTTTAAACCTGACATAACTATACATTGCAAGGAGGAGAGATATTATTGTAGATCGTGGATCTCTATGCTGGTGTGGAGACATCTACATGAACTTACTTCTTTAGTGTACACAAGAAAAGAGAGTCCCAACCCCTCCCACAAAGATAATCTCTCACGCCTTCCATGCGATGACCAGGCGTTTCATGATTTCTTAGCTTTTATGTTTTCAACCATGTGTCACACTACCATTAGGCATGGACCTAGTCTCCAACAATTGACTCAAACTTCCTTGTGGTGTAGAGGTTGACTTGTATATTTTACTATCTCTCCATGCCTCGAGAAGAATCACTCTCAAACTTTCTCAAGGTTTGGGAGGTGGGATAATGCTCATGGAAAGAGTTTATTTGATGTGCGGGATTTGATGGTACGCCAAAACTATTAGTTTGGAGGTGCCCTCATACTCTAGGTTTTTCGGCGATTGAATTTGTCTTCATCTTCACACAGCCACAAACTGGTTATTTCATTTACTTTGTTACATTAATTTTATATGGTGGAACATCAAATTATAATTAATTTGTGTAATTGCAACTATTAATGGTAAATGCTCAATAACCACTAACCGCAAGGTGTTAAGTATTAGTTAAACTTAGCATTATTTGTTCAAGCAGTTTAGTAACTTCCATTTGATCATGAAGTAACATTAAAATTTGTAAAAAGGAGGAGAATATTTTATAGTCAACAAAGTGTTGTAAGGGGGCTCATTTTTTGAATAATGGGTTATTTTTTTTTAAAGGTATACTTAATATATGTCTTCATTATCTACCCCATGACGTAAATTTCTAATAACTCAAAACAAATTAAGTTTTTAAATGCACTCATATAAAGTGCCACAAAAATTTAATGTTTGTTCCTTATGGAGGGAATTTTATATTGACACTGAACAATAAAGTGTAATGGGGGGCTGTGCAGTGCCTTGATTTGTCATCATAGTAATGGATCCTTGTGATTCTCACCTCAAGTGTTTCTTTCCTCGATTTAACATCACAACAACGGATCCTTGCGATTCTCACCTCACGTGTGTGCATCTTGATGCAAACCATTTTTCTTTTTCTTGTACATATGTTGGACCTAATTCTAGGTCTAAATTCATGTGCACACTTTTGTGCCCAATTTTAGTTGGTCTACTTATACCTCTTCTCGTCAGCATTAAGGGGGGCTTGTAATAGTATTTTGCCAATGCTTCTTTCAGTGAAGAAATAGAGGAACCTTCCACATTTTGGCCAGTCTCAGATTGTGATGAATGAGCATGTGAGGATCTTTTGCATCCAGTGGCCATGGGTCTAGGCAGAGCCAAATCTGTGAGAAAATTAAACCAGCAAAAGGAGGTTGCAATTGGCAAAATACGCTCACCTCCAAACTACACTCTTGTTCAACTATAAAAAGAGCTTTCATGTGAGAAGAGGTATTATTATACTAGTTATCTTTTACCCTACTTAGTATATTCTTATTCACACTACGCATAAGCTCACTTAGAGGACTTGTAAAGTTTTGTCTCACCTCATGCGGTTGAGACAACTGTTCTCACTTTGGGAGACACCTCTTGCATGGTCACTTTCCAATCACTAGAACACTTGCCATGTGAGTTAACAAGTGCTCCATCTTTGAAGGGTTAGTCAGTCTTTGTGTTTCACATGACTACCTTCACTGCCTTACCTATTTAAGCAAGGTCATTTTGCACACTTTAATCAACTCGTTTATCAATCTATTTGATAATGTAAATTAGGCTCATTATGTACAAGTGTTTTGTGGATGTACTAGTTATTTGCTGTTGCGATCTTGCTACAAATCCTAACAATTAGGTAGAATGGTCCTTCTAGTTATTCAAACTAATCTACTCAAATTCTCCCATTCGTACCTATTTGAAAAATTAGATACAACCTTACTGCGTCAATGAAAAATTCAAACTTCTTGTTGTTTCCATCATTCAACTTGCTTGCTTTGATTAATGAGAGTTATTCATAACAATTTGGAAAGACCATTCCTTTATTTTCATGATAGTTATTGCCCTGAAGCCATCCTACTTGGGAACTTTGAAGGATTCCCTACTCATGTTGTAGCTAATGCATAAAGTGCATCATTGTTGGATTCTTCCACCAACATAGTTTGTCTTCGTGAGCATGTGGGTGCGTCTAATAGCATACCACCAGACTAAACATTCTAATTCAAACCTCGATTATGCAAGGAACCTTCTCTTGATAATATGAAATATTGGTTATTGCTGTAATTGATTTAATAAAATATAACGGCATCGCACCTTTCTCTTAGTTTAAGGTATACCACATGCTTTGTAGTTATAAATGGTCGATAATGACTTTGAGATTTCGAATACAATCAACTCCTTCAATTCTTCTCCGCCGCTATTGACGGTAGCCATAAACCCTCCATGAATTTCAGAATCTGCCATGTGTGTACAAGTGTTACTATTTGTTCTACATCACAACTAAAACCACGGCCCACTTTAACAAGGAGCACCAATTCTCGAGAAAATGAGCACAATCCAAATATATATGCAAAGCGAGCATAAGGAATGGAAATATAAGTTTGGAATCTCCTCCAACTTTTCACGATAATGTCTACTACTCTCAATCTGAGCAATTGCATGGCAACCGATCAAATCAGAAAATGCTTTTACATTTAACCTTTGGCAACGCTTCATCCACTTCATTCCTTGTTATAATGGTATACTCTGATGGTAGTCTCTGAAACATTTGAAGAGTTAGGAGTGTCAAAATTCCCAACATTAACTCAGCAATAAAATGTAGGAAACAGGGGAGCAGCAAAGCAGAAACTTGAAGGAGGTGGGCAGAGGCAAAGAAAAATACAAAACGTTAATTGAATTGCCTGAATGAAAACGATTACAATTGCCTCTATTTATAGAGGTCTTTGGAGAGATGTGGAAGATCTAGAAACTACTTCACATGGAGCTAGGAAATTGCACATGTTCTTGGGGGTCGGTGAATGACAGCGAAGGAATGGTCAGCAGAAGATGGTAGAAGTTTCTCAGCTTTTAATGTTTTTCTTTCAAGGGCAGAAATTATTATCCCCAACATAAAACATCAAATATCTAAGATGTAATTCTAAGCTTTAGTCCAGAAATGAAATTCAATACGCCCGCAGGTTGACACGCTTGAATTACCAGAATTTTCAATCCTCCCCGCTCTCGGACACCTTCTATACTCTCCAACTTATCGCATATAGCAATCCCAAGGCGCTCGAGCCGACGAAGACGTGCAAGGCTTGGAAACTCTCTCAACACAGAACACCCGTTTGTGAATAACCCTCGAGTACTTGTCAGAGAAGACAACCCCGATATTGTTCTCAGATTCTCAGTCATTAAATATAAGCATACTTTAAGTTCACTTCAATTAGTTCACTTAATTTTGAAATCTCTGGCTGTTTAAGGATGGGACATACCTCTCGACTAATTGCCAACTTTGAGAAACCCACAAATTTGAAAGATATCATCTCAAGGCTACGCAAATCAAAATGAGTTGACCCTTTAGTGTTCCTCAGAACCCACTTCTCCGTTTGATGGCACCTCGTCAAATCTCAGAGTTTTGAAATTGCCGAGTTTTGTGAGAGATTTTTCACAAACATGTCCTTTCAATGCCTGACTCAAGGAGTGCATAAATTATAATTAGTTATTCCAAATAATTTAACATATTTACTAAATCTGGAAGATTTTGCAATCTGCCACAAGGGCGAAGAATAAGCCATCTCAAACTGAAAACTGTCCTGCCATTGACAATTAATATTCAAAATAATTCATCCAATTGGTGATTATAAAATTTAATTTAAAAAATAAATACAAAATTTACACAATCAGATCCAGAAACATCCCAGACCGATTTAATTGAAGAAACAAATACAGAATTTACACAATCAAATCCAGAAACATCTCAGACCGATTATTGCAAGAATTGTAATTTCAACAAACAAACACAAAATACCTGAGTGTTCATTTGACTTGCGGAGAGTGCTCCATAATTCTGCAAGTCTCTCAGCTACTAAATAATGCAGCCTTCTCACAGGATTCCATGAAGGAATTTTTTTCCCACCATGCCTTGTCAACCCCAAGCCATGGGACGGCAGTTGATATACCACCTTATTTTTTTGAATTCCCTATAAAGTATTCAATTATTGCATTGACGGAGGAGTCCCAAAAGTGATCAATAAACCGATCATTTGTTTCTTTAGTATTTTTTGGAATCCCTTTTCTTTTCGCATTCAAGGTACATGGTTAAATTTACATTCTTTGCTAATAGAATAAATGAACGAGAAATACGCGCTTTTTACGAATTTAATTTTAGAGATATTAAACAGCAGCACACCACAGATCTAAGATGCTCTGGCCGCCACAACCGAGGAGGGACCGCTTTGTCCGCCATTTGCCTTCTCAGGTCACTGAGGTGATCGTGAATTCTAAATACATCTCCTCTCATCCACTGGAATGCCTTCCATATATTTTATTTTGGCACTAAAGAAACTAGCAATATCCATAACATTTGTTTCTCCTCAGAGGCCAAGCCATCAAAGCCGGCTTTAAGAGATTGCATAGCATAATTAGGATGGATTCTCTTAACATTTTATAATTCCATGTCTGAATAATTCTCATCCCTTCCACAAACATGGGTGCCCAAAACTTTGAGTGAGGGGTAAGTCTCCACAGAATTCACGAACAAAGAACCAGCTGCTCACATGGAAAGAATGGGGCATTTCAATATCTCTCAATATTCACCTCTTGGGAAAGCTCTCCATTAAATCAAACTAATTTGCTTGTTCAGTCCCAACCCATAACCTATCTAGTTATTCCGTTATTGCAGGACTCTTCCCTTCCACGGGACACATTTTAATCTTTACCAAAATTCATTGACTCTGCTCTTGCTTTATAACCGTCACTGTAACTCGCTTATTAGCTTTTGTCCCACTCGCACATTCTGCTTATTTATCATGAGAGTCCAGGTTGATCAGATCTGCTAATGTCGTGGAGATCACAAGCAGAAAAGATTTAGGGCAAGTGCAGAACAAAAGAGAATATTACATTCCATTTTAACGAGCCGAATCAGACGAAATAAAGCAGATCACCGCTCAGCTGCGACGTTATGGAAGGCAAGAATGTCTTCTATTTGTTTCATAATGCCCCATGGAGAGAGAAACATAAGAAGGAACGATCACACACATCTAATGAGTGTTTACTGCATGACCGGGTAGGGTTTTATGAGTTTGTTGATTTCTATGTTTTCATTTCTAACCCGAAAAATGTAAGAGCCTTCGCTATTTTAATTGCAAAAATGGTCTTCTAACTGGAGATCTGTTTAAGTATGAAATTCAATCCTATTTAAAAGGGCTTTCACACTTATCTCCCGTCAGAAGGCCATTTTTGGGATGTAAATAGTGAAAACTGTTTCGAGGCTGAAACACTACATTTTAGGGTTTAGAAATAAAACAACAAATTCATAAAAGTTTATCCGTTATGGAGTAAACACTAATAGAAAACATTTCTCCTTCAGGCATTTGGAAGCCAATAGAAAACATTGTTGCCTTTCAGCCATAACATTGCAGCTCAGTTGTAATCTATTTTATTTGGTCCAAGGAAGGCCTTCCGGTTCCCTCATTAAAATGGAATATAATATCCCTTTTGCTCTTTACTTGCCCTCCATATTTTATGCTGATCTCCAAAACACTAACAGATCTATCAATCTGGTTTTGCTACTTGCCCTCCATATTTTGTGCTCTCCAAAACACTAACAGATCTATCACTCTGGAATCTCAATAAAATAAAATAAAAGGCATTCAAAAAGGAAAAACTAGATTCTTTTAATAAAACACCAACAATCCAAACCCTTTACCTCTAGCAGCCTTCGTTGCAAGCCTTCAACTTTAACAAATCTCAAGATGTGCACACCTGGGTATCTCACCTAACTCGAGAGATTATGGTAAAAAAAGAAGATGGATGGTTTAAATAAGCTAGAGCAAAACCTAATAAGCCAAGGGCAAAACCTAATAAGCTAGGGCAATACAATATTACGGAAAAACCTAATAAGCTAGGGGAAAACCTAATAAACCGATGGTAAACAAAGAAAATGGATGTTATAAATAAGTAGGTTATGGGTGGACAGGGCTATTCTCTCTACAAAAATTTATGTCAAAGTATAATAATATAAAAAAAAACATGAGACCATGCATAACATTATAGAAATTGTATAAGACATGTTAGTATCTCTGTGTTTTTAATTTTTTGCTTAAAGTAAAAATAAAATCATTTTATATAAATAAACTAGTTTTTACATAACTTTGAGTTAAAATAAAATAATTCTAAATTAATTAAATAAATAAATACAATAATTAATTATTAATATTAAAATATGATATATTTGTTTTTATATTATAACATTATAATATTCTATTCTATTCTATTATTATTATTATTATTATAATAATAAAATAAATACATGTTTTTATATATTTATTATTATTTAATAGATAATATTATATTGAATTACAAATTATATGTTACTTTTAGGAATATTACAATCATTAAGTTATTTTATTGTTTTTCTTTGAAAAAATATAATTATTTTATTGTTATTATGTTATATTATTACATATTTATTATTATATTATGTTATAATATTATTATTCTATGATATTTTCATATTATTATTATAATATAAAAATTACTATCTTATCATGCTATATTACGATATTATTATTCTATTATATTATTATGTTATTAAAATTATTGTATTATTATATAATATATTTATTATTGCGTTATTTTTATGAAATATTGTTTTTTTTTTTTTTTATACGCACGATAGATAATATATTGAAATAGAAGAGAATTACAAGCGTCTGCAATGCAGGAATAACCATCCACCGCCACCGTCGGGCAAGATAACAACCCAACCGAGACTCAAAACCGAGATTTCCCTAGACCCAAACATGCAACAACAACTACCAATGAAAATTTGAGGATAGCGACGAGGGGTCACAGACCAACCCACAACCCACTTGAAACAAAGCTGCCAAAAAAGTGCAGAAGACCACAAAAAACTAGTAAAAATTTCAGACACAGAGCCACCCTTACATGAAACCATTGACCTCCGCAAAACAGACAAAGCCCTCCAACCAGTCAATTCCCTCCGCCGGCACCAACTTTAATTTGCGTTTCAAGAACTCCACGGCCACGTCCGCAAGCTTTCTGTGGCGAGACAAAGCTGGCCCTTTGAGATCAAGGAGGAAGGGATACACCTTGACAGCTTCCTCCGTGTGCCATAAGAGAGGCAAATCAGCCGGGCGCGGGATGCCTTTACCCAAAAGGGCAGCCTTCAACGTATCTTCAAGGCCACCGAGTAAATCCATGCGGAACAAACGCTCCATCAGCTCCCAGGCCAACTTCTTCGGGGTTTCCAGGTCCAATAACACTGCAAGAAAACGTGAGGAAATGTGAGCATTGTATCTGGCATATTCCCTTCGATGCAAGTGTTCCATTCCTAGAATCATCTTAACCGCAACGACTAACACAGGATCTTCCTCGAGCAAAATACGTTTCAGTCTTTGATCTGTGATTTCCCTGAAAGCAATTTGTCTCTCCGTGGCGACCAGAGAGACCGGCGTGTCAACACCGAAGCATTCCAAACCATCCAAAGCAATATGTATGGTGAATTTTGATTTTTTTGACCCCTCCATGATAACTGCTACACCCTGCACAAGAAGAAAACAAAACCAGAATGCAAATACCAAGCACCGAAATGAATTTAACGGATCCAAAAATAAACCCGTGAGAATCCGCTTGGCCATCGCACAAATGCCGAAATAATGAAAGGACGATCTTCTCATCCTTGCTATGAAGTATGGCTACGGATGCAGTCCGAACACCTTATAACTATAATCACTTCAAGTGAAGTGAACTGCCACCCGGCCAAACAACAGTCTTGTCAATGGATGCCGTACGCGACGTGTCTCAGAATGGAAGACTTGAAAGCAAGTCCAATCCTCCTTTCTGACGATCATTAAAGCCCCGCTTCAAACGAGCCGTTCTCATTAAGAAGGCCAACATTCCCTTCTGTGAAATAAGGATAGCCAAGATATGACGTGGTTGTGTCACCTCAGTATCCTCTCCCACCGTCCCGAAGCCAACTCACACATCCCCAAGATTGGGTGTCAAAGGAGAGGCAGGGGAGGGACCCACCCATCCGCCCATTTTTATGAAATATTGTTATAATGTTATTAACTTTATATTTATATTTTATAATTATCATTGTATTGTATTGTACTGTATTATACTATATTATAATATCTTATATTTTATTTGGAAATTATATATTTATTATTATGTAAATAAATATATTTTATTATTTTCTAATTAATATTATATTAAATTATAAATAGTATGTTTGTTTTAGAATATTATAACTAATAAGTTATTTTATTGCTATTATATTATGATGTTTATGTTGTTGTATATTATTATATAATTGTATTATATTTCTATGTTATTCTTATTTATTTATTTATATTATATTATTTCGTTATATTATTTTATAAATACTACATTATTATAATATTAATATCTTATAATTATTATATATTGTATCATTTATTGATTAATTATTATCGTGCAATTTTTTTTATGTTAAATGGATTAAAAATAATATGAAAAATATAATGAAGACATTATATTACTTATATAAATAGTAATTACATGAAACATGTTTTGGTTAGATTAAAGACAAGAATTGCCTATACCTATTACAAAATGACTAGAGAGGCCCAACGAGGGGACTCGAGGTGACAAACCTAGAAGGAAAAAAAGAAATTAAGTGATTGCTAAGGATTTCAACCTATTTTCTTCTACCTTTCTTCTTGTAACTTGTTTCCCTTTTCTCATATTTTCATATTTGTAATATTTGAATGATGGTATAATTCCTAGTCCTTTTAATGATTTTGCACAAGAAATTACAAGAAATGTGGATCCAATTCTTTCAATTGATCAATCTTGCTCTTTCAATGGCCACAAATTATCAATCCAATTCTTTATATTAATAATGGCTTTTTGAGGAGTCGATCCTTGTGACTTTTTTATTGTTAAATCCTAATCTATTTATATCAATAATGGATTTTTGACGAGTTAATCCTTGTGACTTTTTTATTGTTAAATCCCAATCTAATCATAATCGAATTTCTCTTGTGATACCAATTTGAATTGTTGTAATTGGACTATATGTGGATGGTGCCCTTCGAAAGGTATTTTAGAGTAATTGCTAAAGTCTATGGTTTTGGAGGCCCTTTTCTAGGTCTGTATACAATATTTCGTATATATCCAAGAGTTCCATATATAGGTCCTACTTATACCCAAAAGTTTGATGTTAATATTACTCTCACATTATTAAGTTCACTAATAACTCCATATTGATTTCATCATTTCCACTTTCATTTCTGGTACTAATACTTTGTGCAACTAAATTTGATAGCAAATATAGTTTTTTCATGAACATTATGGATGTAAACATTATTTTTAAATTCTTCATTATATGTTGCATCAAGTTTTTAATTTGATGATTTCACATCCTATCTTAAAATATGATCTAAAGTAACCACTATTTTGAACACTTCCTAAAGTAGATTATCCTCCTTGTTTCATTTCTATGGTGCTTTGTCATTGAATGGAGTTGATTTTACCAAATTCTACTAGAAACATATGTATGAAACTTTCATTTATTGTCTCTGAGAAATTCTTGTCGAAGTTACAAATCTATATTTTTAAGCAACCTCTCTCCAATGAAACTCATTTTATCTATCAATATGTATTTGAAATGTGGTATGCCTTATCAGAAATTTATAATTCTTTCTCCTTCTAGTTCATTAAAATCTCTTAGCGGTATTCATAAGTTTGAATGAATTGATAATATTCCAAAGTTGAAAGCCACACCTTCAATTGGAGAACGTAGAAGTAAACGAGAATGATTTCAAAATCCAAGCTTTCTAATGCTTGAGTAAGGTATTGGTATATAGAGCATAATCAGACTTGGAGGTTAAATTTCTCCCCACTTTTATCAGCACGGTTTGCGCCCAAATTATTTAACGGGGTCAAGCAACGGCCCAAGTTTAATCCTTATTTGCACTTTAATTTACTAGATAATAATATTGGACTCTCTGTTGGTGGATGTAGCACCAATTGCGAGCTCTCTTAGTGGTGAGGGATGTGTCAGGGGGAGTCACTTGACTTCCCCATTCTCTTTCTCGGGGGGGACTTTTTCCTCATCTTTGGCTTTTTTCCCTCTCCATTTGTACATTTATTTGTTTTCTTCTCTCTTTTGAGGGGGAGTTTTTTCCATGAGGTTTTCTCCCATTCCTTGCTTGTGATAGATTGCATTGCATTTGTACATGGGTACCTAACATGGCCCAGTTGTCGGGACCCATATTGCATTTTATCTTGCACAGTTAGCTTGAGTCTTCATTCCCCTAGTTGCACTTAAGTGGGGGTGTTGGTGTAAATAAGTATTTTACTTATTACACTTTACTTAATCTTACTTAGAGAACGCATATCATTGTAGTTTGCACTTGTGACACCTAGTTATTTGCATCTTGCATCTAGGTTTGTGCATACATTGAGAGATGTGATTGAGACACTTAGGGAAGTGTGTGTAGGAGAAATCTCACTCTTTGTGGTGTGATCTAGTTATCACCTTTTTTTATCTCCACGTATTGTGGCATGATAATTTCACTTTCGGTGGGTGATCCAGCTTTCATGGAATTATCTATTATTTCCTTCTACCTACCCTTGCACATGAATGCCACTTGTCTCATTCATGGCCCTTCCTTGTGTCCTAGCCTACCTTTATAAGCAAGCCTTATACATACTTGTAATGGAACTTCTTCGTGCATCTTGACAATACAATCATCATATTCTCTCCCCTTTGTGTAGTCTTTGGTCGCTTGATCCAATTGTTGCTTTTTATAAGTTCTTATAGTAATGGAGGCGCATGTCTACTAAAGAAACAATGAAAAATGTTCCACAGGTAAACATATCAATACATATTACTATTTCAATTTATGTATGAAAATAAATTATTATACTAAAATACTATATTTAACGTAATTTTATTACTCAAATGATAATAAGGTATAATGATCCATTACCACTAAATTTCAATGTATCAAAAGCATATCAAAATATATATTAAATAGTGAAAAAAATTATACCATTAAGAAACTATGATGGACTTAACTCACACAATCAATACTCTAACTTTCCCAATGAGGTCTAGTAGGGGTAGAAGGGCGAGGCTCCTCAATTGGAACTAGACCTTGTGAAGGTGTAACCTTGCGAGTTAGGGAGGAAGGAGAGCCATCATCATCATCTAAATCACTGTCGTCACTTTCAACTATGGAGGAAGGAGGAGTAGAAGAGTAAATGCTAGGTGAGCTTTCCTCGGCATGTACACCCCTCTCAAAGACAACATCACGAGTCTTAGGATCCATCCGTCGATATGCCTTAACACCATCTGCATATCCCACAAAGATACAAGGCCTCCTCTCTGGCTCCAATGCCCTATATTTCTGTGGAGGAATACGACCCCATGTTGGACTCCCAAACACTCTGAAGTGTTTCACAACAGATTTCCCAGCAAACCAAGCTTCAAAAGGAGTGATACACTTCAAATCTTCATGAGGAACCCAATTCTGGATGTAGGTGGCACAACTGATTTCTTCTCCCCACAAAGCTGAACCAAGAGACTTGGCATGTATCATGCAGCTTTCCATTTCCTTCAGGGTTATATTTTTCCTTTCTGCCACATCATTCTACTAGGTTGTGTGGGTAGCAGAATGTTGTAAGTCGATTCCCTCAAGTGTGAAAATTTCCTCAAGTCTATTGCTCACATACTCTCTGCCATTGTCTGTACGAAGGATCTTGACTTGCTTCCCAGATTGCTTCTCAGCATGTGCTTTGAAGTTGAGAAATTTGAAAAATACTTCACTTTTGAGACAAAGGAAGTAGACCCAAGTGTATCGTGAAAAATCATTAATGAAAGTGAGGATTTAACGAGATTCGCTAAAGGATGGAACTGACGCTGGGCCTGCTGCATCACTATGAACAAGCTGAAGAAGATCCAAGGGCCTCCAAGAGTTCCCTCTATCAAACTTCTCTTTGGGATGCTTGCTCATGAAACATCCTTAACATATACCTTCAAAATAACTGAGTTGAGGAAGCCCTCTCACCATGTACACCTCGGAAGTTGTTGTAGATAGCGGTAGTCGAGTTGACCACAACGCTCATCATGCCATATCTTACTCTGTGAGTTTGAATGAGTGATCAATGTTGTAGAAGGAGCAAGAGGTACCCAATTGGAGAATGAGTAAAGCCTTGCATTGTGACTAGCTTGGCCCATTGCAACCAAAGAATCATTAGCTCGACCCATTTGCAAGTGTTAATGTGGGTAAATTCTCAAGGGTTTGTTGTTTCTTTCTTTGTCTAATTAATGAAGGAGGGGAAGTTAATTTTTGTTTCTAATTTCCTTATGGTTAAATTAATTCCTTAGTTTCAAAACTCTGTGGTTGGGAGATATTGCGGTAATCGTCTAAATGCTAATGTCACTAGAAGATGGTTGCTTAAGATTTGAAAACTAAGCCTCGACCAAGCAAGGGTTGTCTTTGTTAGTCTGAAATGAGGAATTATTAAACTAGTTAGCTTTTAGCCTATTTAGTAAATTCCTACATGCTATTCTTAAGCTCACTTAAAGGCCTTATAGAGTTTTCTCTCACCTCATGTGGTTGAGATAAGTGTTCTCACATTGTGAGAGACCTCTTGCATGGTTACTGGCCACTCATTACAACACTTGTCATGTGAGTTAACAATTGTTCAATTTTCCTATTTAAGCAAGGGCATATTCCACATTTGAAATTTTATCTACTTTGGGGGCATGAGTTTGTAGCAGACAACCAAGTTACGCCATTTTGTGAAGATATGAGCCAGGAATGAATCTATGTGTAATACTCATCTATATGTAATCTCATTAGATCAGGGTTGATGTGCATGATTTTTTTTATGGGGGTAATGTGACACCGCAAAGAGGAGGCCCACAAATTAATGGTTACCCACACATTGTAGGCATTGTAAACTTGAGCTATAATATCTCTTATTTTAGGAGGCCAGTCTAGTACGTGTGTGGACCTCTACTCCCATGAATTGCACACTATGTTGGTAGCTTTCACACTCTGCACAGCACTCCCTATATTCCGCACAAACAATTCTAGAAGCCATTAATCTCTATCGAACTTCAGTCCTAGGACCCATTCATATCTATGTGTGGTAGGAAAGCATCGCCAGGTAGCGTGTAAAGAATCACCAGGCAGTATGGAAATTTGTGCAATCTCTCTCCAATCAGCATTTCCTTATGAAAGGATAATCATCTCATTCATCATATAAGAGGTAACTTTAAACCTGACATAACTATACATTGCAAGGAGGAGAGATATTATTGTGGATCGTGGATCTCTGTGCTGGTGTGGAGACATCTACATGAACTTACTTCTTTAGTGTACACGAGAAAAGAGAGTCCCAACCCCTCCCACAAAGATAATCTCTCACGCCTTCCATGCGATGACCAGGCGTTTCATGATTTCTTAGCTTTTATGTTTTCAACCATGTGTCACACTACCATTAGGCATGGACCTAGTCTCCAACAATTGACTCAAACTTCCTTGTGGTGTAGAGGTTGACTTGTATATTTTACTATCTCTCCATGCCTCGAGAAGAATCACTCTCAAACTTTCTCAAGGTTTGTGAGGTGGGATAATGCTCATGGAAAGAGTTTATTTGATGTGCGGGATTTGATGGTACGCCAAAACTATTAGTTTGGAGGTGCCCTCATACTCTAGGTTTTTCGGCGATTGAATTTGTCTTCATCTTCACACAGCCACAAACTGGTTATTTCATTTACTTTGTTACATTAATTTTATATGGTGGAACATCAAATTATAATTAATTTGTGTAATTGCAACTATTAATGGTAAATGCTCAATAACCACTAACCGCAAGGTGTTAAGTATTAGTTAAACTTAGCATTATTTGTTCAAGCAGTTTAGTAACTTCCATTTGATCATGAAGTAACATTAAAATTTGTAAAAAGGAGGAGAATATTTTATAGTCAACAAAGTGTTGTAAGGGGGCTCATTTTTTGAATAATGGGTTATTTTTTTTTAAAGGTATACTTAATATATGTCTTCATTATCTACCTCATGACGTAAATTTCTAATAACTCAAAACAAATTAAGTTTTTAAATGCACTCATATAAAGTGCCACAAAAATTTAATGTTTGTTCCTTATGGAGGGAATTTTATATTGACACTGAACAATAAAGTGTAATGGGGGGCTGTGCAGTGCCTTGATTTGTCATCATAGTAATGGATCCTTGTGATTCTCACCTCAAGTGTGTCTTTCCTTGATTTAACATCACAACAACGGATCCTTGCGATTCTCACCTCACGTGTGTGCATCTTGATGCAAACCATTTTTCTTTTTCTTGTACATATGTTGGACCTAATTCTAGGTCTAAATTCATGTGCACACTTTTGTGCCCAATTTTAGTTGGTCTACTTATACCTCTTCTCGTCAGCATTAAGGGGGGATTGTAATAGTATTTTGCCAATGCTTCTTTCAGTGAAGAAATAGAGGAACCTTCCACATTTTGGCCAGTCTCAGATTGTGATGAATGAGCATGTGAGGATCTTTTGCATCCAATGGCCATGGGTCTAGGCAGAGCCAAATCTGTGAGAAAATTAAACCAGCAAAAGGAGGTGCCAATTGGCAAAATACGCTCACCTCCAAACTACACTCTTGTTCAACTATAAAAAGAGCTTTCATGTGAGAAGAGGTATTATTATACTAGTTATCTTTTACCCTACTTAGTATATTCTTATTCACACTATGCATAAGCTCACTTAGAGGACTTGTAAAGTTTTGTCTCACCTCATGCGGTTGAGACAACTGTTCTCACTTTGCGAGACACCTCTTGCATGGTCACTTGCCAATCACTAGAACACTTGCCATGTGAGTTAACAAGTGCTCCATCTTTGAAGGGTTAGTCAGTCTTTGTGTTTCACATGACTACCTTCACTGCCTTACCTATTTAAGCAAGGTCATTTTGCACACTTTAATCACCTCGTTTATCAATCTATTTGATAATGTAAATTAGGCTCATTATGTACAAGTGTTTTGTGGATGTACTAGTTATTTGCTGTTGCGATCTTGCTAGAAATCCTAACAATTAGGTAGAATGGTCCTTCTAGTTATTCAAACCAATCTACTCAAATTCTCCCATTCGTACCTATTTGAAAAATTAGATACAACCTTACTGCGTCAATGAAAAATTCAAACTTCTTGTTGTTTCCATCATTCAACTTGCTTGTTTTGATTAATGAGAGTTATTCATAACAATTTGGAAAGACCTGTCCTTTATTTTCATGAGATAGTTATTGCCTGAGTCACTCTACTTTAAACTTTGAAGGATTCCTACTCATGTTGTAGCGCTTAATGCATAGCAGACTATTGTTGGATTCTTCCAGTTCAACATAGTCATCTCAGATATGTGGCAGTGCCCAATAGCATACCACAGACTAAACATTCTAATTCAAACTCAGATTATGCAAGGAACCTTCTCTTGATAATATGAAATATTGGCTATTGCTGTAATTGATTTAATAAAATATAACGGCATCGAACCTTTCTCTTAGTTTAAGGTATACCACATGCTTTGTAGTTATAAATGGTCGATAATGACTTTGAGATTTCGAATACAATCAACTCCTTCAATTCTTCTCCGCCTCTATTGACGGTAGCCATAAACCTTCCATGAATTTCAGAATCTGCCATGTGTGTACAAGTGTTACTATTTGTTCTACATCACAACGAAAACCACGGTCTACTTCAGAATAAGGAGCACCGAATTCCTCGAGAAAATGAGCACAACCAGCCGATATATGCAAAGCGCATATAAGGAATGCAGTCGATAAGTTTGGAATCTCCTCCAACTTTTCACGATAATGCCTACTACTCTCAATCTGAGCAATTGCATGGCAACCGATCAAATCAGAAAATGATTTTACATTTAACCTTTGGCAACGCTTCATCCACTTCATTCCTTGTTATAATGGTATACTCTGATGGTAGTCTCTGAAACATTTGAAGAGTTAGGAGTGTCAAAATTCCCAACATTAACTAAGCAATAAAATGTAGGAAACAGGGGAGCAGCAAAGCAGAAACTTGAAGGAGGTGGGCAGAGGCAAAGAAAAATACAAAACTTTAATTGAATTGCCTGAATGAAAACGATTACAATTGCCTCTATTTATAGAGGTCTTTGGAGAGATGTGGAAGATCTAGAAACTACTTCACATGGAGCTAGGAAATTGCACATGTTCTTGGGGGTCGGTGAATGACAGTGAAGAAATGGTCAGCAGAAGATGGTAGAAGCTTCTGCCTTTAAAGTTTTCGGTGGCAGAAATTAATATCCGCCAACATAAAACATCAAACATTCAGAACATGTAATTCTAAGCTTTAGTCCAGAAATGAAATTCAATACGCCTGCAGGTTGACACGCTTGAATTAC
>VDFB02300040.1:0-15276 GCA_007258455.2 Sequoia sempervirens | reverse complement strand
TAGGGAGGAAGGAGAGCCATCATCATCATCTAAATCACTATCGTCACTTTCAACTATGGGGGAAGGAGGAGTAGAAGAGTAAATGCTAGGTGAGCTTTCCTCAGCATGTACACCCCTCTCAAAGACAACATCACGAGTCTTAGGATCCATCCGTCGATATGCCTTAACACCATCTGCATATCCCACAAAGATACAAGGCCTCCTCTCTGGCTCCAATGCCCTATATTTCTGTGGAGGAATACGACCCCATGTTGGACTCCCAAACACTCTGAAGTGTTTCACAACAGATTTCCCAGCAAACCAAGCTTCAAAAGGAGTGATACACTTCAAATCTTCATGAGGAACCCAATTCTGGATGTAGGTGGCACAACTGATTTCTTCTCCCCACAAAGCTGAACCAAGAGACTTGGCATGTATCATGCAGCTTTCCATTTCCTTCAGGGTTATATTTTTCCTTTCTGCCACATCATTCTACTAGGTTGTGTGGGTAGCAGAATGTTGTAAGTTGATTCCCTCAAGTGTGAAAATTTCCTCAAGTCTATTGCTCACATACTCTCTGCCATTGTCTGTACGAAGGATCTTGACTTGCTTCCCAGATTGCTTCTCAGCATGTGCTTTGAAGTTGAGAAATTTGAAAAATACTTCACTTTTGAGACAAAGGAAGTAGACCCAAGTGTATCGTGAAAAATCATTAATGAAAGTGAGGATTTAACGAGATTCGTTGAAGGATGGAACTGACGCTGGGCCTGCTGCATCACTATGAACAAGCTGAAGAAGATTCAAGGGCCTCCAAGAGTTCCCTCTATCAAACTTCTCTTTGGGATGCTTGCTCATGAAACATCCTTAACATATACCTTCAAAATAACTGAGTTGAGGAAGCCCTCTCACCATGTACACCTCGGAAGTTGTTGTAGATAGCGGTAGTCGAGTTGACCACAACGCTCATCATGCCATATCTTACTCTGTGAGTTTGAATGAGTGATCAATGTTGTAGAAGGAGCAAGAGGTACCCAATTGGAGAATGAGTAAAGCCTTGCATTGTGACTAGCTTGGCCCATTGCAACCAAAGAATCATTAGCTCGACCCATTTGCAAGTGTTAATGTGGGTAAATTCTCAAGGGTTTGTTGTTTCTTTCTTTGTCTAATTAATGAAGGAGGGAAAGTTAATTTTTGTTCCTAATTTCCTTATGGTTAAATTAATTCCTTAGTTTCAAAACTCTGTGGTTGGGAGATATTGCGGTAATCGTCTAAATGCTAATGTCACGAGAAGATGGTTGCTTAAGATTTGAAAACTAAGCCTCGACCAAGCAAGGGTTGTCTTTGTTAGTCTGAAATGAGGAATTATTAAACTAGTTAGCTTTTAGCCTATTTAGTAAATTACTACATGCTATTCTTAAGCTCACTTAAAGGCCTTATAGAGTTTTCTCTCACCTCATGTGGTTGAGATAAGTGTTCTCACATTGTGAGAGACCTCTTGCATGGTGCCACCGGGTCAATCATTGTGTTTGATATGACTTCTCCATCGCCTTCCTTCCTACGCCGCAAGGGCATATTCCACATTTAAATTTTATCTACTTTGGGGGCATGAGTTTGTAGCAGACAACCAAGTTACGCCATTTTGTGAAGATATGAGCCAGGAATGAATCTATGTGTAATACTCATCTATATGTAATCTCATTAGATCAGGGTTGATGTGCATGATTTTTTTTATGGGGGTAATGTGACACCGAAAAGAGGAGGCCCACAAATTAATGGTTACCCACACATTGTAGGCATTGTAAACTTGAGCTATAATATCTCTTATTTTAGGAGACCAGTCTAGTACGTGTGTGGACCTCTACTCCCATGAATTGCACACTATGTTGGTAGCTTTCACACTCTGCACAGCACTCCCTATATTCCGCACAAACAATTCTAGAAGCCATTAATCTCTATCGAACTTCAGTCCTAGGACCCATTCATATCTATGTGTGGTAGGAAAGCATCGCCAGGTAGCGTGTAAAGAATCACCAGGCAGTATGGAAATTTGTGCAATCTCTCTCCAATCAGCATTTCCTTATGAAAGGATAATCATCTCATTCATCATATAAGAGGTAACTTTAAACCTGACATAACTATACATTGCAAGGAGGAGAGATATTATTGTGGATCGTGGATCTCTGTGCTGGTGTGGAGACATCTACATGAACTTACTTCTTTAGTGTACACGAGAAAAGAGAGTCCCAACCCCTCCCACAAAGATAACCTCTCACGCCTTCCATGCGATGACCAGGCGTTTCATGATTTCTTAGCTTTTATGTTTTCAACCATGTGTCACACTACCATTAGGCATGGACCTAGTCTCCAACAATTGACTCAAACTTCCTTGTGGTGTAGAGGTTGACTTGTATATTTTACTATCTCTCCATGCCTCGAGAAGAATCACTCTCAAACTTTCTCAAGGTTTGTGAGGTGGGATAATGCTCATGGAAAGAGTTTATTTGATGTGCGGGATTTGATGGTACGCCAAAACTATTAGTTTGGAGGTGCCCTCATACTCTAGGTTTTTCGGCGATTGAATTCGTCTTCATCTTCACACAGCCACAAACTGGTTATTTCATTTACTTTGTTACATTAATTTTATATGGTGGAACATCAAATTATAATTAATTTGTGTAATTGCAACTATTAATGGTAAATGCTCAATAACCACTAACCGCAAGGTGTTAAGTATTAGTTAAACTTAGCATTATTTGTTCAAGCAGTTTAGTAACTTCCATTTGATCATGAAGTAACATTAAAATTTGTAAAAAGGAGGAGAATATTTTATAGTCAACAAAGTGTTGTAAGGGGGCTCATTTTTTGAATAATGGGTTATTTTTTTTTAAAGGTATACTTAATATATGTCTTCATTATCTACCCCATGACGTAAATTTCTAATAACTCAAAACAAATTAAGTTTTTAAATGCACTCATATAAAGTGCCACAAAAATTTAATGTTTGTTCCTTATGGAGGGAATTTTATATTGACACTGAACAATAAAGTGTAATGGGGGGCTGTGCAGTGCCTTGATTTGTCATCATAGTAATGGATCCTTGTGATTCTCACCTCAAGTGTGTCTTTCCTTGATTTAACATCACAACAACGGCTCCTTGCGATTCTCACCTCACGTGTGTGCATCTTGATGCAAACCATTTTTCTTTTTCTTGTACATATGTTGGACCTAATTCTAGGTCTAAATTCATGTGCACACTTTTGTGCCCAATTTTAGTTGGTCTACTTATACCTCTTCTCGTCAGCATTAAGGGGGGATTGTAATAGTATTTTGCCAATGCTTCTTTCAGTGAAGAAATAGAGGAACCTTCCACATTTTGGCCAGTCTCAGATTGTGATGAATGAGCATGTGAGGATCTTTTGCATCCAATGGCCATGGGTCTAGGCAGAGCCAAATCTGTGAGAAAATTAAACCAGCAAAAGGAGGTGCTAATTGGCAAAATACGCTCACCTCCAAACTACACTCTTGTTCAACTATAAAAAGAGCTTTCATGTGAGAAGAGGTATTATTATACTAGTTATCTTTTACCCTACTTAGTATATTCTTATTCACACTATGCATAAGCTCACTTAGAGGACTTGTAAAGTTTTGTCTCACCTCATGCGGTTGAGACAACTGTGCTCACTTTGGGAGACACCTCTTGCATGGTCACTTTCCAATCACTAGAACACTTGCCATGTGAGTTAACAAGTGCTCCATCTTTGAAGGGTTAGTCAGTCTTTGTGTTTCACATGACTACCTTCACTGCCTTACCTATTTAAGCAAGGTCATTTTGCACACTTTAATCAACTCGTTTATCAATCTATTTGATAATGTAAATTAGGCTCATTATGTACAAGTGTTTTGTGGATGTACTAGTTATTTGCTGTTGCGATCTTGCTAGAAATCCTAACAATTAGGTAGAATGGTCCTTCTAGTTATTCAAACTAATCTACTCAAATTCTCCCATTCGTACCTATTTGAAAAATTAGATACAACCTTACTGCGTCAATGAAAAATTCAAACTTCTTGTTGTTTCCATCATTCAACTTGCTTGTTTTGATTAATGAGAGTTATTCATAACAATTTGGAAAGACCTGTCCTTTATTTTCATGAGATAGTTATTGCCTGAGTCACTCTACTTTAAACTTTGAAGGATTCCTACTCATGTTGTAGCGCTTAATGCATAGCAGACTATTGTTGGATTCTTCCAGTTCAACATAGTCATCTCAGATATGTGGCAGTGCCCAATACATACCACAGACTAAACATTCTAATTCAAACTCAGATTATGCAAGGAACCTTCTCTTGATAATATGAAATATTGGCTATTGCTGTAATTGATTTAATAAAATATAACGGCATCGAACCTTTCTCTTAGTTTAAGGTATACCACATGCTTTGTAGTTATAAATGGTCGATAATGACTTTGAGATTTCGAATACAATCAACTCCTTCAATTCTTCTCCGCCTCTATTGACGGTAGCCATAAACCCTCCATGAATTTCAGAATCTGCCATGTGTGTACAAGTGTTACTATTTGTTCTACATCACAACGAAAACCACGGTCTACTTCAGAATAAGGAGCACCGAATTCCTCGAGAAAATGAGCACAACCAGCCGATATATGCAAAGCGCATATAAGGAATGCAGTCGATAAGTTTGGAATCTCCTCCAACTTTTCACGATAATGTCTACTACTCTCAATCTGAGCAATTGCATGGCAACCGATCAAATCAGAAAATGATTTTACATTTAACCTTTGGCAACGCTTCATCCACTTCATTCCTTGTTATAATGGTATACTCTGATGGTAGTCTCTGAAACATTTGAAGAGTTAGGAGTGTCAAAATTCCCAACATTAACTAAGCAATAAAATGTAGGAAACAGGGGAGCAGCAAAGCAGAAACTTGAAGGAGGTGGGCAGAGGCAAAGAAAAATACAAAACTTTAATTGAATTGCCTGAATGAAAACGATTACAATTGCCTCTATTTATAGAGGTCTTTGGAGAGATGTGGAAGATCTAGAAACTACTTCACATGGAGCTAGGAAATTGCACATGTTCTTGGGGGTCGGTGAATGACAGCGAAGAAATGGTCAGCAGAAGATGGTAGAAGCTTCTGCCTTTAATGTTTTCGGTGGCAGAAACTAATATCCGCCAACATAAAACATCAAACATTCAGAAGATGTAATTCTAAGCTTTAGTCCAGAAATGAAATTCAATACGCCTGCAGGTTGACACGCTTGAATTACCAGAATTTTCAATCCTCCCCGCTCTCGGACACCTTCTATACTCTCCAACTTATCGCATATAGCAATCCCAAGGCGCTCGAGCCGACGAAGACGTGCAAGGCTTGGAAACTCTCTCAACACAGAACACCCGTTTGTGAATAACCCTCGGGTACTTGTCAGAGAAGACAACCCCGATATTGTTCTCAGATTCTCAGTCATTAAATATAAGCATACTTTAAGTTCACTTCAATTAGTTCACTTAATTTTGAAATCTCTGGCTGTTTAAGGCTGGGACATACCTCTCGACTAATTGCTAACTTTGAGAAACCCACAAATTTGAAAGATATCATCTCAAGGCTACGCAAATCAAAATGAGTTGACCCTTTAGTGTTCCTGAGAACCCACTTCTCCGTTTGATGGCACCTCGTCAAATCTCAGAGTTTCGAAATTGCCGAGTTTTGTGAGAGATTTTTCACAAACATGTCCTTTCAATGCCTGACTCAAGGAGTGCATAAATTATAATTAGTTATTCCAAATAATTTAACATATTTACTAAATCTGGAAGATTTTGCAATCCGCCACAAGGGCGAAGAATAAGCCATCTCAAACTGAAAACTGTCCTGCCATTGACAATTAATATTCAAAATAATTCATCCAATTGGTGATTATAAAATTTAATTTAAAAAATAAATACAAAATTTACACAATCAGATCCAGAAACATCCCAGACCGATTTAATTGAAGAAACAAATACAGAATTTACACAATCAAATCCAGAAACATCTCAGACCGATTATTGCAAGAATTGTAATTTCAACAAACAAACACAAAATACCTGAGTGTTCATTTGACTTGCGGAGAGTGCTCCATAATTCTGCAAGTCTCTCAGCTACTAAATAATGCAGCCTTCTCACAGGATTCCATGAAGGAATTTTTTTCCCACCATGCCTTGTCAACCCCAAGCCATGGGACGGCAGTTGATATACCACCTTATTTTTTTGAATTCCCTATAAAGTATTCAATTATTGCATTGACGGAGGAGTCCCAAAAGTGATCAATAAACCGATCATTTGTTTCTTTAGTATTTTTTGGAATCCCTTTTCTTTTCGCATTCAAGGTACATGGTTAAATTTACATTCTTTGCTAATAGAATAAATGAACAAGAAATAAGCGCTTTTTACGAATTTAATTTTAGAGATATTAAACAGCAGCACACCACAGATCTAAGATGCTCTGGCCGCCACAACCGAGGAGGGACCGCTTTGTCCGCCATTTGCCTTCTCAGGTCACTGAGGTGATCGTGAATTCTAAATACATCTCCTCTCATCCACTGGAATGCCTTCCATATATTTTATTTTGGCACTAAAGAAACTAGCAATATCCATAACATTTGTTTCTCCTCAGAGGCCAAGCCATCAAAGCCGGCTTTAAGAGATTGCATAGCATAATTAGGATGGATTCTCTTAACATTTTATAATTCCATGTCTGAATAATTCTCATCCCTTCCACAAACATGGGTGCCCAAAACTTTGAGTGAGGGGTAAGTCTCCACAGAATTCACGAACAAAGAACCAGCTGCTCACATGGAAAGAATGGGGCATTTCAATATCTCTCAATATTCACCTCTTGGGAAAGCTCTCCATTAAATCAAACTAATTTGCTTGTTCAGTCCCAACCCATAACCTATCTAGTTATTCCGTTATTGCAGGACTCTTCCCTTCCACGGGACACATTTTAATCTTTACCAAAATTCATTGACTCTGCTCTTGCTTTATAACCGTCACTGTAACTCGCTTATTAGCTTTTGTCCCACTCGCACATTCTGCTTATTTATCATGAGAGTCCAGGCTGATCAGATCTGCTAATGTCGTGGAGATCACAAGCAGAAAAGATTTAGGGCAAGTGCAGAACAAAAGAGAATATTACATTCCATTTTAACGAGCCGAATCAGACGAAATAAAGCAGATCACCGCTCAGCTGCGACGTTATGGAAGGCAAGAATGTCTTCTATTTGTTTCATAATGCCCCATGGAGAGAGAAACATAAGAAGGAACGATCACACACATCTAATGAGTGTTTACTGCATGACCGGGTAGGGTTTTATGAGTTTGTTGATTTCTATGTTTTCATTTCTAACCCGAAAAATGTAAGAGCCTTCGCTATTTTCATTGCAAAAATGGTCTTCTAACTGGAGATCTGTTTAAGTATGAAATTCAATCCTATTTAAAAGGGCTTTCACACTTATCTCCCGTCAGAAGGCCATTTTTGGGATGTAAATAGTGAAAGCTGTTTCGAGGCTGAAACACTACATTTTAGGGTTTAGAAATAAAACAACAAATTCATAAAAGTTTATCCGTTATGGAGTAAATGAAGGCCGGGAGGCGTAGGAGGGAAGTTTTCACACACGATAAAAATTTAAAACATAAAATATTATTTTTTCAACACACTGAGCTGCGCTCGTAATTTTCTGTTGCTCACATTCACCTTCTTCTCATTCTCATTCAACTGTTAAAAATAAATTACAATTACATAATATATGCTCCAGGTAAAAAGTCACGTGTGAAGAATTTTCACGGATGAGAGGAAACGAATACAATTTTTCAAATTCACCTAACTAACTTTTCCCCCGTCAAAATACATTAAATACATTGTCCTTTTCATAATATTCAAACTTAAATATTAAATCTTTCGCATCCCGATATTTCCTTTGGCGGTGGCGGCTTTCTCCATAGTTCCCCGCGGTATCGCGATGGTTAAAATCTTGATTACGATATTGCGGGCAGCGGTTAGTTGACGGCCCGGTAAACTGCGGCGGTTAAAAATAAAACAAGCTTTTACTGAGTCTCCCGTGATATCGCGATGAATATTTTATTGATTGCGATATAGCGGGCATTGGCTGAAGGTGACGTCAGCGGTTGAGATAAAACAAAAACATTACCGAAGACTCCCGCGGAATCGCAATGACTAATTTATTGATTGCGATATAGCGGGCAGTGGTTGGCGGGGACGGCGGCAGTTAGGGTTAATATTCCAACACTCCCCCTTAAGCATAACTGCGCTGTCCACCATGCCCAATCTGTTTCTCTGAAAAATAAAATTATCTCTTCCCAGCGGCTTTGTAAAAATATCTGCACTTTGTTCTTCTGATCTGCAAAATTCTAAAAATATATCACCATTGTTAATTAATTCCCTGATAAAATGATACCTGGTATCAATGTGCTTGCTTCTCTTATGAAAGACTGGATTTTTTGAGAGAGCAATGGTTGAATTGTTGTCACAGTAAATTTTTGTTGTAAATTTTTGTTGCCTCCATTTGTTCGTTTTGCAATTCTTTCAAAATTCTTCTCATCCAAACTGCTTGACATGCTGCACTTGTGGCTGCTACATACTCTGCTTCGGCTGATGAAAGACAAACTATTGGCTGCTTCTTTGAAGACCATGAGACAACTCCTGTCCCAAAATTAAATACATAACCAGACGTGCTTTTTCTATCATGAATGCTGCCAGCACAGTCACTGTCTGTGTATCCTATGAGTTTGAACTTATCTGAACTTGAATACTTGATGCCAAAATTTCTTGTTCCACTTACATACCTTAAAATTCTTTTCCCTACTTTCCAATGGGTGTCTTTTGGTGTTTCCATAAACCTTGAAATCAAACTTACTCCATACATAATGTCTGGCCTTGTGGCTGTGAGATACATGAGACTTCCAACAAGCCTCTTAAACAAAGTTGGATCAACATTAGACCCTCTATCATCCTTGCTTAGTTTCAGACCTGTCACTGTAGGTGTTGGTGCTGGTTTGCACTTCATCATATTAAACCTTTTCAAAATGTCATTTGCATATTTTGACTGTGAAATAAAAATACCACTTTCATTTTGATTCACCTCAATGCCTAAAAAATATTTTATCAGACCTAAGTCTGTCATTTCAAATTCTTTCTTCATGTCTGCCTTGAACAGATCAATTGACAAATTGCCAGTGAAAATTAAATCATCCACATATAAGCATACTATTAGTATTTCACCTTCTTCATTCATTTTTGTATACAGTGTGGGCTCACTGCTACATCTATTAAATCCATTCAACAAAAGATAACTATCTATTCTGCTGTACCAAGCTCTTGGGGCTTGCTTCAATCCATACAGTGCCTTTTTCAATTTGTAAACTTTGTCTTCTTGACCTAGAATTTCATACCCAGGTGGCTGATCCACATAAACTTCTTCTTCTAAATAACCATTTAAAAAAGCTGACTTTACATCCATTTGAGATACAGACCACTTATTCTGAGCTGCTAAAGCTAAAATCATCCTTATAGTATCCAATCATGCTACAGGTGCAAATGTCTCATTGTAATCAATTCCGGGCTGTTGTGAATAGCCCTTTACAACCAATCTTGCTTTAAGCTTCTGAACTTCATCTTTTTCATTCAATTTGGTTTTATAAATCCATTTCACTCCAATTACATCTTTGTCTTTTGGAAGACTGACTAGTTCCCATGTCTGATTCTTTTCAATTGCTTCAATCTCTTCATCCATAGCACTTACCCATTTATCATCTTTGACTGCATCTTCAAAATGAATTGGATCTTCTATTTGAGAATAAAATGCAAAAAGAGAAATCTGATCTGAATTGTTCTCACCTTCATTTTGCTCATATATATATCTTATGCTTCTGATTTTCTGTCTTCTCAGACTTGCCAATGTAGGATTTGACATATCACTTGAACTTGTGGAATGTGGACCAGATGGTCCTGCTGTAGATGGTGTTTGTTGTCCTCTTGTTGGACTGCTTCCTTGAATGATTGAGGCTGTTCTTACAGTCGATGCTGGTGTCACTTGTGGACCACTTTGTTGAGCTTGAATGGGAGTGGGAGGAGTCACAATAGCTGGAACATTTGTTGTTGCTGGAACTTCATTCTCCTCTTGAGGTATACTAGCTGAAATATTGACTGTCTTCTCTATACTTCTATCCCATGCTTCATCTTCTACAAATTGTACATCTCTGCTGATTATAACTTTCTTTGTTGTTGGATTGTAGAGCTTATAAGCTTTGGATTCTTCACTGTATCCAACAAATATACATTTTTCTCCTTTGTTATCTAGCTTCCTTCTTAATTCATCAGGCACATGTGCATATGCTACACATCCAAATACTCTCATGTGAGTAACACTATGTTTTCTTCCTGTCCATGCTTCTTCAGGTACTATATTCATGACACTTTTTGTTGGACACCTATTCATAATATAGGCTGCACAAGAAATTGCTTCTGCCCAATATTCATTTGATAAATGTTTGGCTTTCAACATGCTTCTAGCCATTTCCATGATTGTTCTGTTTTTCCTTTCAGCTACTCTATTTTGCTGAGGTGTGTATCTAGTTGTGAATTGCTTGTGAATTCCGTGATCTTTGTGAAAATTGCACTTCTCCTTGAAATATATTCACCCACCTCTATCCTGTTCTCAACACTTTGATATAATAACCACTCGGCTTTTCAACCAAATTTTGAACCGGACGTAAACAGACAACAAACACTTCTCATTTTTCTCAAGGAAAAAATAAACCTTATGTTTTCTTTGAATAATCATCAATGAATGTCAAAATAAAACTACCACCTATTGAAGGTGCTTGTATTGTGGTCCACACAAATCAATGTATAATTTCCAAAGGGCTTTGCTCTAGTTGACTTTCCCCGCAGAATGACTTCTATGTTGTTTTCCTAAAATGCACCCTTCACATACCCTTTCTGGTTTTTCTATTAAAGGTAGTCCTTTGACCATGCCTTTCCTATGAAGTAAATTTAAACCTCCAAAGTTGAGATGCCCAAATCTCAGGTGCCATAACCAGTTTTCATCTTTTATCTCAGCTTGAAAGATTGTCTGCACTACTGCTGTAGTTTCTTCTCTACCCATTTGTGAATTCATTAAGTGTTGTGCTTGAGCATAATTTATATTCAACTGCCTTATCTTTAAGGGAACATTCTCATGAGCTTTTTCATCTTAACTTTTACAATACATAGTTTGGTATCTCTGCCTAAAATTGTGCATTGCACTATCTTTTGAAGGTTACTATACCTTTTGAACCAGTTGTTCTACCTCATTGTTATGTTTTCGCACTGTGCACAAATACACATCTGAAATATACTTTTTCTCCCCTTGTTTAGTTAGAATATTGACATCTCCTTTTCCTTTGACTGACACTTTGTTGTCATTACCCAATGTAACATCCGACTTTACATTCTCATTTAAACTTGAAAACATTTCTAGATTCCCTGTCATATGATTGCTACAGCCTGAATCTAAAAACCATACATCTTTTTCATTTGCTTGAGCAACATTACAAGCTAAAAACATTGTTCTCTTATCTGAATCCTGATTTTGACCTTCTCTTGAAAAATTTGCATTTTGTCTATTATTATCATACTGCTTCTTTCTACACTCATTCATATAATGCCCATATTTTTTACAGTAATGACATTGGACTTGAGATTTCTCATACCTTTGATTTTGTGACTGATTCTGTGTTGAGTTTTGGCTTGAGCCTTGATTGCTGCCTCTTCCATTTGAGCTTGATAAACTGTATCTTTCACCTCTGTAAGAGTTTCTTCCTCTTCCTCTTGATCTACCTCTGCCTCTTCCTTGACTGACTGAAGCCTGAGTTTTGAAAGCATGCTCCAGTGATGTATCTGCTGACCTTTTCAGCCTTTGTTCATGAGAAATTAGAGATGCATACAGCTCATCAACTGAGAACTGTGAGAGATCCTTTGTCTCCTCTATAGCAACTACAACCGGTAGAAATTTTGTGGGCAAACTCCTTAAAACCTTTTCAACAACTCTGGTATCTTCCAGATTCTCTCCATGAGACCTAATTTGATTAACCACCCCAATGACTTGGGTGTAGAATGAATCTACAGATTCATTGTCCTTCATACATATTGTTTCAAAATCTCTTCTCAACATTTGTAGCTTTGCTGTTTTAACTTTTGCCATGCCTTGATAGGCTGTTTGAAGTATGTCCCATGCTTGTTTGGACTTTGTTGCAGCTGATATCCTTGGAAAAATGCTCTCATGTACAGCTTGAAACAGATAAAATAAAGCCTTTGAATCTTTCTTCCTTGTGTCCTTCAATAAGTCTTTCTCTGCTTGTGTTAAAGCATTGTATGCTACTGCATCTGCTGGCTCTGCAAATCCATTCTCTACTAAATCCCATATATCCTGTGAGCTAAATAGTGTTTTCATGGTAATTGACCAAGACTCATAATTTTCCATTGAACCGGTGGAATTTGTGGGTTTGTCGGCTTGTGCTTGCTGCCATTTTGAAATTTACCCAGATAAATAATCAACTTTTGATCCGACATCGAACTTGCTCGATACCACGGAAGGCCCGGAGGCGCAGGAGGAAATCTCACACACAAAGAAAAATATAAGAACATAAAATATTATTTTTCAACACACGTGAGTCGCTGCTCGTAATTTTCTGTTTGCTCACATTCACATTCCTCTGTTCATTCTCATTCACTTGTTCAAAATAAATTACAATTACAAAATATATGCTGCAGGTAAAAAGTCACGTGAAATATTTTCACGGATGAGAGGGAACGAATACAATTTTTCAAATTCACCTAACTAATTTTTCCCCCGTCAAAATACATTTAATACAATGTCCTTTTCATAATATTCAAACTTAAATATTAAATCTTTCGCATCCCGATATTTCCTTTGGCGGTGGCGGCTTTCTCCATAGTTCCCCGCGGTATCGCGATGGTTAAATTCTTGATTGCGATATTGCGGGCAGCGGTTAGTTGACGGCCCGGTAAACTGCGGCGGTTAAAAATAAGACAAGCTTTTACTGAGTCTCCCGTGATATCGCGATGAATATTTTATTGATTGCGATATAGCGGGCATTGGCTGAAGGTGACGTCAGCGGTTGAGATAAAACAAAAACATTACCGAAGACTCCCGCGGAATCGCAATGACTAATTTATTGATTGCGATATAGCGGGCAAAGGTTGGCGGGGACGGCAGCAGTTAGGGTTAATATTCCAACATAAGTAAACAATATGAATTGAAAGAACTTCATCGACAACTGCTATGCTTCCCCTTAATCCTTTTCCCTAATCTCCACACCACCTTTATTCACTATTGCAAGCTTATCCTCTTCTCTAAACAAGTATTTCCCAATAAAATGATTTGTTCTCATTCTAATATGTGGCTAGATAAACATAATCATAGTGAAGGGATTGAACTTCGCATTGAATCAACATAGGAGCTTATACCAGCTTCATATCAGTTTCATCGAAATTTACCCATATGCATACACCATGTAACATTCTTTACACAAACTAAAAGAACCTCACGCTACTTCTTCACTCGCTAAAACATTGAAGAATATACCTACGTATAATATTGTTCCATGCTCAGTAAGTGGACTTCAAAGCTTTGTTTAAATTACACCTGCCCGGCCTAACAATGTGTCGTGATTGTCTCCTCTGCACCCAACAACCGAAAGCACTGCATCACTCCAGTCTTCACGTCTAGCACAGGTTAACAACTATGTGCCTTTCTCCATTGCTTTACTCATCACGCAAAGAACCATTGCAGCTCTGATACCAATTGTTGTGAAAAATACATAAAGCTTTCAATAATTATTATTCGATATTACATCTGTATTTATAGATAGGAAGGTGGAAGTGGTTGAGCATAGCTAAAGCAATGAGACGATTGAGAAACTACGAGAGCAATTGCCGCATAACTGACCGCCAATAATGTGATATGATAACAAGAACGAGTATGACATTTGGCAAATAAATTAAGAGTTTAAAACACCACCTTCATTCAATTATACTATCAAAGCCAACAATGATCATTGATTTAATTATACCATGTTGAACTTTGAATAGCCATAGCCAAAAAAAAAAGGAATTTGTCTAATTCCCGCAACAACTTGATTTGAATAAAAAAATATTACTTAAATGCTGACCTCCTGAAGCTAAAACCACACAACCTTATATAGCAAAATAAAACATTATCCTATAGCAAAAATAACACAATCTTGGAGCAAAATAACATAAAATCTGCAAATAGCATTTTTCTCAAACAATTTCGATAAAACCATTTTAGAGCAGTTCATAAACTGAAAATCTATCCTACATAACCCATAAACATTCTATAGCACAGCTGCAAGTCTAATGCCCATTGAGACATCGAAACCTTCGTGAAGCATCTCCTGAGAGAAAAGATGACACGGTAACAAAATATCAAAAAGTGTGAAAATAAAATTGAAATGAATCCTGAAAATTTTTTGGTCATGCAGGATTGCCTATGAGCCCAGCTGCTATTGTATCATTTAATCATTTGAATTTGTATTACAATCTTGAACTTGCATATTTACATTCTAATTCAGTGGTGTTCCACACCAAACCGACAGTTTGATGTATTGGTTAGGAAGTCAGCTCCACAAATATTTATCCTAGGATTTATTCAGGTTCACCTTGATTTATACTAACTTATATAGCACAACATAACATAAACACCAAGCATTCATTTAATTAAAACACAACATAATATTGATCATTTTTATTTGATAAGCTATTTAAATAATTTTATTATTAAAAAATTTATACATATTTCATTATAATATACAAACATTATTATATTGCCATGTGATTTTACAGAAGCTAATTTTATACAAGAGAATAGTATACTACCTTCTGATTTTCCTTAAAAGTTAATTTAAAACGAAGAATATTATTGTGAGGTAGAAAGAAATAACACTAAATATATAGCTAGTTTGATTCAATAGCACTTTAGGAGCCACCTGTTTTCGTGACCATATTTTTTACTAATGATATCCTCTCCTATCATCATGATCAATTACCAATCGCCGAAGAAAAGAGCTTTGCACTCAAATGATAGTTAACAAAGAATACTGCTAATTTCACGTGGAAAGGACTTCAAAGAAAACTGCTACTTTCTAAACCAATGGAATATTTTAGAGATAGAATATATCAAACGACTTTTCCTGTAGA
>VDFB02300039.1:0-19948 GCA_007258455.2 Sequoia sempervirens | reverse complement strand
TGTATTTGATAGTTATCAAAAGCTATTTCCTATCAAATATGATTGCTATAAATGGTTCAGAATGTTGTTTGGTACAGTGTGTTGTTTTTTAGGTCCAATTTCTACCATGAGATAAGCTATGATTCTGATATTCAAAGATATAGGCTGAATCAGCATATACAATATACTATGTGGACTAGCTATGTTTTATGAATGTTTTGCTAACATAAGAAATGTGTTAACCTTATATGGTGCAACCTAATTGATGATTAATATATACTTGCTTATATATAAGATGTTTTGAGGAATGAAGAAGAAGAGAGATATATGTGCATGAGCAAGAGGAGTGGATGTGAAATTTGGAGTAAGTACAAGTGAAAAAAGGATTAAGAGGTGTGTGTATATCTAAGTCTAAATGCTTTATCAGTTATGATTAGTACAATTTTTTTAAGCAACTACTATGTGAGGCAATACTTCGTATTATGAATTTCAATGGAACAAAACCCTACACATTGAAGGTGTTTAATCAGTTCAATCTTTTGGCAGTGAGCCATAACTTTTGTATTTTGGTAGTAATCCATATTTTGTATTTTTGGTTTGTAGCCTTATGGATAGTGAGTCCTTATCTCTAGTAGTGAGCCTTTTTTGTAATCGGTTTTGATATTCTCTATAGTGTTAGTTAATCCTCATCATGGTTTTTACCTCATTGGGTTTTCCATGTAAATTTGGTGCTATTGTGTTATTGTGTTGGATTTAATTATTTGCATTGATATTTCATGATTAATCATTTAAGTAGTTTAAGTATTAGTTTCAGTGATTGATTTAAAGGTTAAAATCCATGAAAACTAATTCAGCCGCCCCTCTTAGTTGTCATATTCAATATGATCTTTACATGAATTGCTTGCTTGAATCAAAACCCTACATCACAAAAGTTAGCTCAAAAACACACATGATATAAGAATATATTTGATATGATACTTGAATCTTGATGATGACTCCAAATCTTGATGAATTTCTCTTGAATTTTCTTTTGATCACAAAATTTCTATAATGTATGAATACTCAAGTTGCTACGATGATCTCATGAATTGCTTAGATGAGAAATGAGTAAAAGAACCTTGTATTTATACTTATCCATGCTTAATATCCTGAAATTACACCACACCAAGCCAACATATGAATTTATTAATTAAAGGAGGCTAAGTCTTTCCAATATTTGAAATTAAATCCCAAAAATAACTTGAGAGGGACTAATATGGCCTAGGTGGTGTCTTGGTCCTAAGGCTTGAAACTCAGAGCATAGACTCCAAAAAGTGGCTTTTTAAGGTGCCTTTAAAATTAGGGTTCTAAGACCTTTGGAGGGAAAAGACACCCTAGGTTGTGTTTTAGATCCAATCAAAAAATCAAGGACACACAACCAAAATCATTAAATGATCATTCATCCTTTTATGTTTGTTGGGATTAGCCATAGAAAGATATAATTTATTAGGCTTGTGGATGTAAAATAGGACCAATTAATACATGAATAAGGATAAATAGAGCAAGGAAGGCCCAAACAAGTGTGAAAATGCAAGGGTATACATTTTCCTACACTATATTTAGCCCCCAATTTAGTGAGAGGATGAAATTGCTTCAAACTCGTGCTAAAGTAGCCAACCACGCAATCAAGATGGGTTCACATGTAAAAATGATAGTAAGATAGGATGACAATAATCAAGAGGGTGGACAAGCCCCTAGGATCAAGATCCTATGACAAACCAACATAGGAAAAACGGAACACACTTTTGGATGATTTATGAATCCATAACTAGATCACAAACATACACCATCAAATATGAAAAGGGAAAAATAAAGAGGAAAAAATAAAAAGGCAATGGATCAAGCTTTGACTGGCTGTCTAATGCGTTGTGGACTAGCTCTAGGTTGTTTTTCCAAAAAAAGTTTTACAAGTGGAACACACTATCCACTATGCAAAAAAAATGCATGCTCACAAGGGCTAGTGAATCTAGTTGTCCACTAGGTGAGCCCCAAGAGATCCATGTCAAAGGCATAACCCCATGACTTCAATAAGGAAAAAAAAAGTGCACACTCACAAGGGCTAGTGAAGCTAGTTGTTTGCCAGGCGAGCCCCAAGGAACCATATCAAATCCATACATCCATGAATTTAATAAGGTACAAAAATGCATGCAACAAGAAAGATGGATGTTTGAAGGGATTTTGATTAGTTCATGTGAGGTCTTAATCTTAGGGGACATTGTTCCTAATATCTCCAAGAGAGGACCAAACAAAGGATAAAAGGTTACCCACTTAGGGAATACAGTGTATAACATTACCACTAAGAGGAATGTAATATACTAATATGGATCATGCTCTTGAAGGGCATTACTCCCAATGTCACCAAAAAGAGAAAAAAAATATCATGGAATAAGAAAACCACATCAAGGAACATGGAAAGAAATGAAAATAAAATCATGCCAAAATAATTCCAAAATCATACTGGAATGTATGCCCCCACATTAAGGAAATTGCAAAACACAATGTTGTGACCAATTACTTTAAAATAGAAAAACATGAAAAAGGAAAAGAGGGTTTCCCCCAAAACTCAGTATGTCACATGCAAGCCAACTTAAGGAATGCCATTCACATCCCTGGATTTTTCTTTTATGTACATCAAAGGTGGTCAACTAACCAAAAGAGGCAATGACAAGTGACATGTATATGAGGAAAGTGTTTGAACCCCTTGCCCAATTAGTGCAAGACAAGGATGACAAATACCATGACGAAAATAGCGCGTATCGCTTAGAGGAAATAGGTTCTTCAACACCGTATCACGGGGTGTGCACCGCATCCTTAAGATGTTGAATTTTGCTTTGGTGCTTTTTACATTCATTAGTAGAATGAAAACAATTTGGCAAAAATTTCTTCGCTTTCCTTTGGAGGGTGAGATATAGTTAACTTGTGAGGAGCCGTATGTGCGGTGGACTGCGATAGGCCGCATGACATATGATGGGTATGTGTAGGGTATGCTACCGATGACTATTTTTACCCAAAATTGATGCAGAAACAAAAGGGTTTTCAGCGATATTCATCTTTCCACCAATATACCTTGTTTCTTTACTTTGAATTTCAGACAAAATAATTATTATTCATTTTCTATTTTAATTACAACTAAAGTCCTTTTATTGATAAAGCTAATTAAAACATCTATATATAGCTTCAAATGGTATCACATTTTTGAATCAAAACATGTGTCACAGACTCCTCATACTACATGTACTAGAAGGAAGAAAAAAATTATGAATTTAATGAAGTTTTGACCAAGATATGTGGTCAAACATGCAGTGCTTTTATAATTTTAAAGTTGTAATAAAAAATTCATAATTAATTATTTATTTCAGAAAAAAATTAGAAAAATATATGTATCACATCAGACATGAGTCTCATTTATATATCTTAAAATCTTATAAAAATATTATCATTTTATTGTGGCGCTTAGGTGGTTAGACACCTACTTATTTTTTTCCCCGAATTTAAGTACTAATGATTGAAATTTCACCTCACCAAATAGATTTTATTTTATTTTAAATAAACCAGTAGTTGTGAAACCAAATTCATATAGACTTATTCTTACATATATTTTTTGAAATAATATATATAACTTATTCAAATTTTTATGTCAAGTTTCCTAACTTTGATTTTTCTAATTTTTTCGCCACTTAAAGGTCTGGTTTTTCCATGATGATCCTGCACATACCTAGTCTTGACAAGATACTATCTTGATCAATAGTATAAATTGTTTCTTTATTCACACAAGATGTTATACACACATTAAATGACAAGGATGTAGATGACTAGGGAGACAAAGGTGGTAAACCTAGATCTTTCAAGAAAGAGTATGGTATACTAGTTTGCTTTGCACATGTTCATTGCATCCATGTGTAGGAGGGAGATCATATCCAATACCATAACAATCTTCCAAGTTAGATAAAGGGGGTTTATGTTTTTGAGAAGGATTTTCTTCTTCATGGGAACACAAATCCCTTTTAAAGTTATGCATCATCCCCTCACAAGGGATTGAACTTATATAGACCCCATCACCACCATTGGTTAATTTTGTAGGATTAAGTTGAGAAAATGAAACACAAGGTTGTTTTGGTTTATATTTTGAGATTTTTCACTCCTATAAAGGAAGGTGTAAAACCCTAATTGTCATTAGAATTTGTATATGAAAATGAATCATTTGTATATGATGCTTTGGACATTCATTTTTATGATTTGGATTTCATTAAAGTCCTAGATGTAGATTGCATTCATTCTTGCATTGCATCTTTCATTAGTGAAATTGCATATAGGTTGCATTTTTGCTTTCTTGCATCATCTTATCTCATTGAAAAATTGAAAAGTGAATTGTTAATCATCATAATTGAATTTAGGAACTGATGGAACCTACAAAAAAATCATATTTCATCTTAAACCCCTATCAAATTTAGACATAGGACTAATATATGAGGTTTTAGGATTTGTCTTTCATAAACACTTGTAATGTTCTATTTTGTAGTTGACTTCCTATTTCCCATTTTTGGTCATCTTAAAACTTCTTGTGTGTATCATTATTATTTGGTAACCAGTTCCCCAATCCTAAGTCGAAGAATCTTAATTTTTATAAGGTTAAGTTAAAGGCCTGTTTGGACTTTACATCCTTTACATTATAAAGGCTTAGGTTTTTTTGAGTCCTTTCTATCATATCATCCTAGAGGGTCACCTCCATTAAAACAACTTATGAGCATGAACCTAAATATATTCACTTAAGTTATGTTGGCCTCTATCTTTATCGCTCATCATTGATTACTTTTGAAGTGTATGTTCCAAATCAGTGACGAGTGATGAGGTGAGTTTCTTTGCTATTTTTCATCATACATAGTTGTGGAACTCTTAAATTGAATGAGTGATGAGCAATGTCCTTTGTATTAATGAGGGATCACTTATCGCCAATACCTTCTGATCCTTCAATGTTGCAATAGTGATAAGAAATTCCCTCCAACATTATGATATTATTTTTATCACCTATTGTGGATATGTTATGAAATGATAATTTAAAATCAGCAGTGAGCAATGGGATGGGTTTCCTTTGTATCACATCTCATGGATTTCTTTTAAGTGCTAAGTTCTTAATTAGCGATATGTGATATGTAATGGCACTATGATGATCTCTCATCACTAATTTCTTGCAAACCATATGAGGAGAATTAGCAATGAATGATGACTCGATGTTTTCTATTACTTACCTTTGATCCATTACAAAGCCTTCAACCTTGATTGGCGATGAGCAAGAGAGTTCCTTATTTAAAATTTTCTTTCACTAATTTTAGTACATCTTATATGTGATTCCTTTTGTGCCATTGATTTTCATGTAGGTGTATGTGTCTAGATTTGATTTATTCAGTATACTCCCTGCCACTAATAGGATCCTAGGTGTGAAGATTGGATTAGCAAGGAGAAATGGAAATGAACATGATCGAAGGATAAGCCTCAGATCCAAGTACTACGATTTCATCACATAAAACATTTGCATTACTAATGGAGCTGGACAAGGATGAAGTATATCAGTGATAAGAAACAACTTCTACATGAACAGGATCTATGGTGGAATCCTAAGCACCTTGCATAAAAGCAAAGAGGAAGTTGGTGAGATGAACTAATAACCATTGATGTAGTTTTAAAGTTGAATGATTAACAATCAGGGTTTAAACATGAATGACTAATTGTTAGTTCACTTGTATGAACTTACTATCAAGCATTAATGGTGGCATGCCTCTTTGTTGGTGGTAAAAGAAAGTAGATACCTAGTTGATCATGTACTTGGACTCATTGGCTAGCAAAAGGGATACTAGGAGCTGAAGAAATTGTGAGGGAAGCTCCAAAAATTACCAATAACAAATGTGACATAGTGTTCACTAGGGTAAGCAAAACTGATATCTCCTTCTAGTTGAAGTATTAAGGTGAATACCTTAGAGATCTAATAAATTTTTTGGGAATTATCTATTTGTTCACTACTGATAGCTTCAATTTGGTGATTAAGCACTGGATAGATTTTGAGGAAAGTGTCATTTTCAATAGTAGTGCTTTGTGCTCTCATAATTGTGAAGGGTTTCTTTTGACTGTAGGAAATTGTAAACCCTAGTTCTATTAGATTGCAAACATGAGTGATCTAGAGCCTAGTGAATCAAGTATTAGTTGGTGATCCCACAATAGTGGTTTACAATTTTTGGCCAAACTGGACACTGAAATTATTTTTTAAAACTAAATCTTCACATTCGGGCACCTATAGCAGCTAAATCATGAAGAATTTGAAGATGACGAAAACTAGAGTCTCATCACATTTTGTGTATAGATTTTGAAAAAATACCTTTCTCAAATTTTGGAACCTGGTTTTACTTTTCCATCTCCATGAAAACCAAGGTTTTTCTCAAAACAACATTTTAAAAAAGTGACCATCAACTACAAGCAACAATGTAACTTTTCCATTTAGCGATAAAATTAAAAATATTTCAAATTTAGATTTTTACCTTTGATATCTGTAGAGGTTTCCACGTTGTTAGATATATATAGTTTTTTTATTGAATATTTTTCTTTAATCAAGTTTCAAAGTCAAAACCAATTATAATTTGCAGACATAAAGCACCACCGATAATGTATAACTATTTTGCATACACTAAATCCAAATTTATATTTTTTTTCTTGGATCAAGACTTAATATCTTAGCACTCATATTTTCAAAAAAAATTATAATCTTCTATATTTTTCCATATCGCAGCATCAAAGATCTTCATTTTCAATGTCCCTGCATGTTTAATAAAACTAAAAGCAAAATACACAATAAAACCAAAACATATTAAAATTATATTCGTGGATAGCTCGTTTCCGAGGACTACCTCGGACTAAGTTGGTTGAAGATTCTCTCCATTTCATATTCTCACCAGCTCTGCAGCGCCAAAATCTAGGTTTTTGGTGTCCGAGGATGCAATTAAATGGGGTTCAAACGAACCCTCGGAGGTTCAAGTTCTAGGGGTTCGCCAACCGCGTTCATACTTAACCGTTCATTCAACCCCTCTTATGGTTTCGATGGATTTTGGTGGAGATAGGGAGGGTTCTCCCAAAACCTGTGTTCTAGAACTCCCTATCGGGTTCAATGAATTAATAAAATGATAAACCCCTAAAATCAATTTTTTTTCCATGCATTCATTTTATGTGAGTTTTCCTTCCTCACTTCAATTGTAAAACACTATTGTGGCTTCACCCTAGTCCAAAGAGGAAACCAAAATAGAAGAGGGCTAAATGACTTAAAACTCAGGATGTTTCAGCTGAGGTTAATTCTAAGCCACTAGCAGTGTCCAACCCTTCACCAAGTAGTCCCGCAATGTCCACTAGGTACAGAAGTGCAAAGAAAGAAACACAAAAAATTATGTAAGAGGACTCTAGGGACATAAAGGAAGGAGGGTCATGAATTGGTAAACAACCCATAGTTCAAGTTTCCATGAACACTAGGTTGATTGATAGTGTTGGAGAAATTGGTGAAAAACCCCAACCTTAGAGCGGATGGAAATTGTTCTAGTATGCTTTCAATAGGTGACATTCTAGCAAGCCCACATGTTATCTATGGGGGCTAAAACTAGGAAAGTTGGTGGTCCCGAATGTGTTTGTAGAAGTCGACTTAATAATAGAATTGGATAGGCACTATTTAACCCTATGGAAAGGAAAATCATAAGTAAAAATGGTGATATAATTTTGGAGGTAACAAAGGATAAGATGATAGATGTATTTGGGTTAAATCCCAATTATACTATAAATTTTAGGCATGTTGAGTTGTATTATAAGTATGAGAAGAAGAAATATGCATACACAAAAAGATTGTGTGTGCAAAACAAAAGGAGCAAGGAGAAATTCACTGCTAAGGATGTTGAGCCTTTCAAGTGTGAAGAGTTTGAAGATTACTTTAAGAAAGATTATTATTGCTTAAACCAAGGATTCACTTGGGACTTTGCGGTTAGGATAGCCCCAGATTTGTTGGTGATGGTGGCGGATATACAAGGTCATAATCAAAATATTGGTTTTGATTATGCCAATTTTGTTGTTGAATGGATGCATGAGGACTTCCTTAATCTAAAAAATGAGGTGCTCCCCTTATATTTCCCCCATTACTCTTTGTTGATAAATATGCTCTTATGGGAGGGTGATTATGAATGCAAAAGAAAATTGGATTTGAAACTTAGGGATAGTGAAAATAATGTTCTACCAGTATAGATGTGGACATACATTTGGGATCAAGAGTGCTCCAATTCCAATTATATCTTATTTGCTAATACTATCAGATATGGTATCTTAGAAACATTGATTTTTGCACTTATATTCAGGATTTCTCCAGAGATCAGAAGTATCATGTGCCCAAAAGATATACCAAGATCAACAACCAAACATAACTAGGTAGATTGGTTCTTACATTTTGAATATACTTTGACTAGAGCCTATGGAGCTAAAGTGGCACCTCATTTTTTCCCCTGATGTCTCAAAAAAATTGGATTTTTATGGAGCTCATGTGGAAAATTAATGTCATGGATTATGAGATGTTTAGAAAGCCTACGAAAGGTACTGTAGTAAATCCCCAATGTGCTTTCACTTACTTTATAGTCACTTCTCCTGAGGGGTATGAAAAGTTTGGAATCGTGTTAAATAATCTCATAATGTATGTTGATGAGATTAGGGTTTTTGATCCAAAGGGGTTTGTGGTAGGAAGAAGAAGACAAAATCTTAGGAATCATATGTCAATAATAAAAAATAAGGAAAGTATCATTAAAATAAATTCCTTTTACATAATTCCATACAATGTAATTGCAAACCCCCTGCAAAGATCCTTCACTATGCTAAGTGATTATCAGTTTGGTGATTTTAAGGTAAAGGTAAAGGAGGCTACTGATAAATCACAACTTCTCCTAGAGTAGAAATGACAACAATAGGCTATAGATATCCCAAAGTAGCCTATAGAGGTTTAGGAAGTCAGGGAGGAACAAATGGTAGAACATCTGCCAGGGAATGTAGAGGTGGAGTAGAAATTTCCTCCTAATCTTGAATAAACTCATAATTTAGATGTTCCCCCTAATAGAATTGTCAAATGGAAATATGATAGAGAAAGTGACGATGATCCTAGAATTAGGGAGTGTGATAAATTTTTGTAGACCAAGGAATTTTAGGAGTTTATGATTCAATAGTGGAGTAAGGAGATAAAGGAGAGACTTGAATTATCCTGAGCTAATGTTGAACCTTCTCATCAGAAGGAAGCTAAGAAAGTAGAGGAAGAAAAAATTAGGGCTGAAATTGTAGCTATTACTCCCATTGAGGCTAGAAAAAAATTCAAGGACAGTGGATTCATGTTATTTCTAGGATGAACTATCACTACTACCATAGCATATGATGTAGTGAGAAGAGACCCTCAAGCTTTAATATCTAAAGATCAATTTGAGGATAAATTGTTTGGTTCTGGATATAGTCCAATGTTGCATACTCTTACAATTTGGTCTATGGAACCTAATACTGGAAAACATGATGTTGTTAATACTATTGAAGAAGTTATTTTTTCTTTGGTGGTCAAAAGAGCTATTGACATATCTCCTATCTAGACAACTGAGTTAACTGCCCATGTTGCAATGCTTAGTGTTGATGCTACACATATTTCTTAGAAAAAATATGACTCTTTGGTTGAGGAGTACAATAAGGCCCTAGATGAGTTAAATAAGATGAGATCCATTGTTTAGGATACTCAGAAAAAAATAATTCAACCATCCTCTTCTTCATTTTATTTGTCTACATAGGATAGGGAGACCTTGGACTTGAGAATTGATGTTTTGAAAGGTAAGTTGAATGTTGAGAAGGAAAATGTCAAGCAGTCAAAACTTGAAATAGTCAAGGTGGAAAATGAAATTTTTGAGGATGTACTAAAGCATAGGGTGACCAAGTTGGTGGATAAGAGCAATGATGCTTGGGCCACTTATAAGAATATTCATGAGTCAAATACATAGTATCTGCAAGTACAAGAGGCCTTCAGGAATGAGTGGAATAATTGAATTACTAGAGTAAATGCTCTGAAAGAAAGGATGCCGAAAATGAATGAGGACTCCAAGGCACATGCCAATATTCCAAAAAAAATTCAAGTCATTGCATCAATAAATGAGACAACTACTTTCCATGGAAAGTTAGGTATACAGCTCCAAAGTAAGTTGAAGATATTCAAAGAGATGCAAGAATGTGGTATGCCTTAAATATTGAGTTCAAAAGGTCAATTACATCCATTTGACACCTAGAAGAAAAAATTTAGAGAAATGCTTGTAGCAACTATGATGGCCTTAACTGTCACTGACTACATCTTGCTCAATTCAAATATTGACACAATGGTATAAATTGAAACAAATATGGACATATTTGTTAAAGAGTTCAGTATTTTAATTGATGCTAGATATTCTTAGTATATTACTAAAATGCAGGATATGTTGAATGTAAAATGGACCACTAAGGAGGAATATAATAATTGGTTGGACAAATACAAAAAATGAATCTATGTAGGCATTAATAAATAAGATGAATAATGGATGGGAGAAGAATAATAGGTAGCCTGAATATAGTACATATTATCCTTTTGATAAAAACATGGTAAAAAATTATTCTCTCCTCATTTTGAAATGAATATCACATGATGCTAATGTGGATAAGAGAATTTTGAATTTTTCTGCTTTCCTTGTCTTGCTTCGTAAGTTTATTGTTTTGGCTTTCCCAAGGTTGGCATTTTTTGAGCGGATGGAGAATATCTTGAAACTGTTGTAACAAACTAATGATGTCTTGAGGTGGGAGTTGTTTTCTATGAGTTGAGGTTAATTTTGCCTCATTTTATTTGCTTCACCTAAAGACTCAAATGTAAATCAAAATAGAATATTGTTGTAGTGGTCCAATGAAATCTTGACATGTGTTCTTTTTGGCCTGATGCTTGTTTTTCTCCTTCGTCTCTATAAGATGGAATTCAAAGCTAGAAGCATGAGTTAGTTGAAAATTTTGAGTTAACACTGTGAAATTGTCAAGACAATACGAAGCAAGTTTTAGAGTTTTTGTTTTAAGTTTCTTTTGGTGTTCATCTTTATGCATGTAAGTTTGATAGCAATATAGCATTGATAATACAAGGTAAAATAATTTTGATGGTTATTGTCTCTCCTTGTATGTGTTCTATAGGTTGTGAGTGAATGCAATCTAAGATTTCTTTCATTTCTCTATATCATTTCATGGTAGATGTTTAGTTTCATGCTTGCTTATTGACTCAATGAATTGATGTAAATTCTTGGGTGAGATTAATAACTTATAAGAACTAGGTGCTAGGATGGTTATAAGTAGTAATAATCATGAACATCATAGAGAAATCTTGTAATGCAAGATTTATTGAGGTTATAGGTGCTATTGTTTAAATTGTTATCAGGTCACATAGAATGATATTAACTCCATGTTTGGAATAAAGGCACTAGATCATACAGAGTATTTGTGGTTCATTTTTTGGTGTTGATTCATTAGCTACTCAAATTTTAAATCATAAAATTTCAAGTGGATACTACTATTGTTGTTTTGTGTTAAATTTCCATCCTCTCATGCGCAATATATATGGAATTGATTAATAAGCTGCCAACTTATTTGATGCATATTATTGAATGGTTTTATGAGAGATATTTTCTATTGGAAATGTGTTTGATTATAGTTGTGTGAAGTGTCTGAATATACATTGTCAGATCACCCTCTTGAGTTTCACAAAGCCCAAAGAGTAGGAATAGAAGTCTTGCAACTTCTATTTATTCATTGGCCAATCCCGTTAGAAATACTAATAATTAGAAATGACAAAATCCATAGGTACTTTTGGAGATCAGTTTGGTTCTTAAAAAATAGCCAACATATTGGCGACTCTGTTGGGGACTAGCTAAGTCCAAATTCTCCAGTACAATCAGAGTCAGGTTGTTAGTTTTTATATTCTTTACTATTTGAATAATAACCTATTTTAATTCTAGATTGCATTGGTCCAATCATACCAAGTCTTATGATTCAAGTGTTATTCCATTCTTCCACTTTCTATCAAGTAATGTTTAAAGTCTTTTCTGAAGTAACAAGTACAAAATCAAATTGCAATCACTTTTTATTTCCCTGTATTCTAGGTGGAAACTCTGAGTTCTCTAGTACTAGTGTAAAGATGAGTTCTGAAAGGGAAAATAAGAAGAAATATTTTGTAGTACTTGACATTATGAGGAAGAAAAAAAGTTATGCGATGAAGCACCCTGAGCAAAAGGCAAAATCTGGACCTACAAAAGAAAATCAACCTGAATGGGTCAAGAAATACTCTGAAACAAGTAAGTCTATCAATTCCCCTCTTGATGTATCTCCTACTTTCAATATTGATATAAGTAGTGCTAGTATCCATGAAGAAGGACATGAAGTTCAAGGGTCAAATACAGACCAAGGAAGTTTTTTCAGTTGAACAAGTGTTTGATAGTGAGCTGAATATTTCAAGAGAGGAAGATAGGTAGGAGTTTTGGGAAAAGAATAAGAAGTTCTCTAATCCTTCAACTCCTAGACTAGGCTCCATTTTTAATGGAAATAATTTTAAGCCGCGAGGTAAATCTCTCGATGAGCCAATCCACTTTTCTCTTGAGGGAGACCCTATTGACCATCCCTACTTTACTCCTACCCCAAGTGTGCATGGGGATGTTCTAGAAAATGAGGAAGAAATAGATCATGACATGAAAGCTATAGAGGAGGAAGAGCCAAGGCTTCAAGAACAAGAGGAAAAAAGAAGGAAATAATTAAAAGAGAAGGAAGATAGGATTAGAGCTAAGCAACTTCAAAGAGATGCTAGAAGTTAAAATTTGGAGAAAATGAAAGAAGATGTTGCACGACATAAGAATTTTAAGGAAAATATTTTTAAATTTTCCTCAAAGATGACCAATGATATTCTTGAAGCAACAATCTCAATGGGATCCTCAACTACTGATACCTACACAACACTTATTTAAACTAATAGTACTAAGAATACATCATTTGTAGATCATGGGAAGAGACCTATTGACCAACCCAAGAAAACTACATTCAATACCAATACTAATACTAATACTTGATCTACCGAAATCCCCTCACATAAGGCCAAAATGAACCCAACCCCATCTACTACACCTCCAAATCCTAAGCTTTTAAGGTTGCAATTGGAGAGTGAAAAGTTGCAAGAATATTTCATGAAAGTTGAAAGAATAGCTTCTAATGCAAAAATGGCTAGGAATATTACATTCCTTAAAATTTCCACCCATACTCCAAAGCCTTCAAGCTCTAGAAATACCAATGGTGAGTCACAAAAGAAGTTTGGTAACATACTCCTAGCGGAGGCTGTGGTGGAGATCAAGGAGGTGGTGGTAGAGGAAAAAATAAGAATGATAATTCTTATTTTGAAGATGATCAAGGAAGTAAGAAATGGGGAGGTGATGGTGAAAGTGGAAAGGGTAAAGATAGTGGCCACTCTGATAGTAAGAAAGATGATGAGCACAAAGATGAGCATAGGGATTGATGTACTAGGAGGCCACTCCAAGTAGATAGATACTAGCAATTGTGTTTCACTAGAATACCTGGCTACCCTCACCCATTCCCTAAATATTTCAGGCTTTCTCTCATCGAATTCTCTAGAAATAATTCCTTGAGTGGTGAAGACCATCTCAAAGAATTCACTAATTTTATGGATGACTTTGAGGTGGAGGCAGAAGATTTCATGATGAAGTTGTTCATGCAGTCTCTTATTGAGGATGCACAAGAGTGGTATAATAGTTTTCCTGCTAAAATCATTAGCTCTTGAGAGGAATTAAAAGGGTGTTTAGAGAGCAGTATGGTGACAAGACTAATTCAAGCTTTCTGTTGAATCAATTTAATAATATTGTTAAAGGATCCAATGAATCTATTGTTGAGTTCAACAAAAGGTTCAAGAAAGCTAGGAAAATATTGCCTCCTCATCTACAACTAAATGTTCATGTGTGTATGGTAAATTACTACAATTCTTTTGATGAAAAAATGAGTTACCGCTTGCTATATAAGCATCCTTAGTCATTAAGGGAAGCCTTCAAAATGGTAGAGAATATTGAAAATATTAGCAAAGCAACTGGTAAGGTTGGGAAAAGAGATGATCCAAAACTTTTCAAAAGTTCAAAAAGGGAAGACAATAGTTTAGGTGCTAAAGGGGGAACCATTGAGAAAAATCTTGATAGTTTTATAAAAACCATCAATGATAAGATTGTGAAACAAGAGAAGGTTCAACCTAAAAACTATCATAAGAATGAAATACCCCCTAGATTACAAGACCAACCATATAATATCAATTGGTATAATGGGAAGCCTATCCTAAATAATTAGAGAAACACCCAAAATAAAGTTCCTCTAGACCCTCTACAAAATAATTCAAAGAATTTGTTGAGGATACTCCTTGGTGTATGACTTTAGATAAGCCAAATTCCTCACAACAATGTGCAATAGCATAGATGGTTGAAGTAGAGGATGACATACCCGAATATTGTAATCAAGAAGATTAGGAGGATGGTGATGTACTTATGATTATGGGAGATTCTAATGTTGCCTGTAGTGATTTCTCTTCTAATGAAGGTTCTTATGAAGTGGATGTAGATAATCAAAGGAAAGTTTCTAATGCATGTCATCAGAAAATTATTTCTAATGAGGATGCCAATAGTGATGTTGAGGCTTACAACTTGGAAACAATTGAATATGGTGTTTCATTGAGGAGACCCTTGAAAGAGGAGATTGCAAAATACATTGAACTCTTAGCTACCCAAGCTAGAAGTTCCTATAAGTTGAGGAATAGAACCTTTGGAGGTGAATAAGCTATTCATGTTCATCTATTCATCAAGGAAAAAAACACCAAGGGAAGAAAATATGAACCTGATGAAAAAGTAGAAGTAGTCAAAGCTAAAGAAGGTAGGGGAGATAAAATTTGGGCCAAAAGAGCATAAAAGCCAAAAGCTATTGAAGGACACAAATCCCCTACTGAAAAATTAAAGAAACAAAATAAAACTCCTGAAGCCACAAGGAAGGAAACTAAACACAAGGTTGAGGCTTGATAAAAAGTCAATAGAAAGATAATAGCAATGAATAAAGTATTTCCTCAATCGAACTTCCCAAGTATACTCCTATTGATATGTTTCAGTTACTTAGTCAAGTTAAAGTATCTGTGCCTTTTCTTGAAATGATGAGGATAGAGAAACATAAACAAAAGGAAGTGGCCCTTATCAATGGTGTTGCTATAGCCTGTAATGATTTAGTGGTGCTCACTCCACCCAAATTGAGTGAAAGGGATAAGAAAGGTGAAGAAGTTGATGGAGAAATTACTAAGATTCCCAATATTCTCCTAGGAAATTCTATAAATACTTGTGTTGATAAGATAAATCTTGTGCGAACCCTTTTCCTAGTACCTGCAAAACAACATGAGTAAACAAGTTAAACAAGGAATTGCAAGATAAAATAAGGATTCCCCATGAAATCCATTTACAACATTCAAATTAGGAAGAAAATAGTGAAGAACACAATGAAAATGACAAAACAAAGATTAAATCCTAATTAGAAAAGCAAACACACGATTCCATGGGGGAATTGGTGCCAATTTGATGTGAAACTTGGCCCTTTCCCAATTCCTAAGATGCAAGCTTCGATATGTTGAAGAGATTTGCTCCACTTTGTTGATGTTGATGAATGCTCCAATAAGAAAATCTGCATAACCTAGCTATGATTCAATAAAATGGATGAGGATTGCTAATGATTTGAGCATGGTAACTTTGCCTAAATTGTGGATGATCAAATGAGGATATGAGCACTTTATTTATAGAATGTCAAGATGGATGAATGTCTAAATTTGAGCAATGTGGGACTAACATTCATCCAATGGTATGATGCCACTTGTCAAGTAGGCGATGGGTGAAGGATGTGCAAGATTTGGGGTTTGTGCCAATAAATACAAATATTTGAAATTCAAATTTGTTGAAATGACATGCAAGAGGGAAGGGAAAATGCAATAAATGCCACTTGGCTCAAGGCAAAGGACATATAAGATGAAGTTATTTCCTTGTTGATGTACATGTTGACTTGGAATTTTTGAATTCAAATTGAGAGAATATTCCAAAAGATGCCTTGTGAGGAAAATAGAGATTTAATAAATGAATTAAATCTATTTTCATGTGCAACTTGCATTATCTAGAGGATGGGACATGAGATGAGATTAAATTAATTAAGGGTTAATTAATTTAATGAGAGAGGTTAGATGATGTGACCTATTTGACTCAAATTTATGGAATTGTTTAAGTCAAATAAGAGAGGAATATGACAAAAGATTAATTAAATAAGGATTTTTATTTATTTAATTAAGAGAGATGGTGTTAGATTAAATCAAATAAGGTTTTAATTTATTTAATTTAATGGATAAACTTTAGAGATTTAATCAAATAAATTGATTATTTAATTAAATAGGGATAATTAGATCAGATGAATTGATTTAATTAACAAAAGGGATTGTGTAACACCCCTCCATTTTGGATGTTTGGATCGGAAGTGTTTTCTTTGTAATGCTTTGTTCTGTTTATGTTGTGACTTTGGAACTTGGTTACTTTTGATCTCAATTGTTAAACGATGTGAATGTTATATTTTGATGTGATGTTATTTTATTCTGATATTATATTTATGGCATGCTTTGGATTAACTTAGAAGATATTTGATTTAATGATGTTTTATGCTTTTGATCATATCATTGATGTTATAATCATCAGTTATTAATTGTGTATTGGTGAAGGGGACAAGATTGTATCACTCGCTTGTGAGTGCCCTACAATTCTAAGATTTCCTCTTCATGGTGTGTTTGATCATATTATAAATATATATGCATGTTCGATGTACTCTTTGTTCGTAGGTTGATAGGTATACGACATCGACTCCACCTAGTTCATAGCTTTGAGCATGTCCAGTGACCAACGGTAATCGATTGGGAGATAGTAGCTAGGTTTTTTGTGCCAATTCGTCACCCTAGTCATAGTGTGTCGTCGAGTTGTTGTCGGGTTGGTTGTTTTAATTTGGTCCATTTCACCTTGAGTATTTATTTAACTTCAAATTTTAAAAGTTATTAGATCATGGGTGTAGTTAAAATGATGTTTAAATGTAGCATGTTGCAATGTTGAAATGTTATTTATTTTATTGATTAATTTGATTTAACTAATAAAATAATTTTTAGTTTATTGATTAATTAGGTTAATGGTAAAAAATTAAATGAAATGGTTGTTTTAGCATTATTGTATATTTAGATTCAAATTTAAAGTAAGAATGGAAATCATGTTGGATATTAAGATTTAATTAAAATATAAATGAAAATGTGTTGTAAATTTCACTTTTGAAAATTATAGATAAAGTAAATTCTTTGCAAAATTGGAATTCTTTTGTTTAAAAGAAATTTTGCAGGCAGACATCCTTTACCACACATGCCTCCATGAGGCCATATTGATTCATTTGTTCCATTTTTATGTTTTGATATTGTAATAAGGGCCAAGAGGCCACCTTTGTGGTGTTATAAGTCCTAGGATGTTCATTTCTCATATATTGTAAAAATTGTCAAAAGTTTAAAATTAGGTAAATGAAGTGTCATTAAGGTGTTTTGTGAACAAAATAATCAAAAAGTGGTTGAAATGTATAAATAAACCTCCAAAACCTGAATTGGGGGTTGAGACATCATTTTTGAAGATTGATGAATGGAAATCTCAAATGTTGTGCATTTTCGATTTTCATTGTTTCAGATTGAAGCTGTGGGATTTGTAATGGCCTAATATGGACTCAAATAATGAGTATCATATATGGATGGAAATATCTCGTTTCTAGTTTCCACCATTTTTGTTTCCCTCAAATTTTATTATAGTTTTGTGGAAGATATGATTATTTTGGTGAGACTGCCTATTCTAACAATATTGTGCAGAATTTACAGTATAAAAAAGTAGTGATGGTACGAATGTAAAGTTCAATTTGACTGAAACCAATTGTATTTGTTTCCATGTGAATCTAATTTCATTTGGTTCAAGTCTCATCAAATTTAATTAATATTTGAATAAGCTAAAATATTTTTGTGAGGGCAGACCGAACCCTACTAGGGTTTGCAGTTTTGTAAAAATGCAATAACTTTCATTTCCACCGTTGGATCTTCATAATAATTTTAGGAAGAGTATATAACTATGTTTTCATCAATATCACCCAAGGGATTGGATTCATTATTCATTTTGTAGAAGTTATTAATGACTGTTCATGGCAATAAATTGTGGGTTGCCATAGATATGTTTCCAATGTGATATACAATGTTTAATAACATGTGCTATACAAAGATTGTTTTGGATTATTGTTGAAGGTTTGTGTGATGTTTTTTGAATCCTCCTAGCTCTACATCAAATTGGTATCAGAGACTAAAAAAGATATGGGCTGGTGAAGTTTGTTGGTTTGGTGTTTGTGGTTGTGTGTTGTGCAGGTTGAGAAAGAAACTTGATTGCCTAGATGTGGCAAAGTGAAGTGGAAGCAAGGAGAGACTTGCTTGTGGAGATGGATTTTTTGAGAATATTGGAAAGATGTTTGTAGGCCGATAATTCACAAATGAATAAGGAAAGAGAGGAAAAAGAGTTGAGAAAGATGGAGAGAAAGAAGGCAAGACAAATAGAGTTTGAGAAAGCCATGGAAGAGATGAGCAAAAGGTTGGAAAGATTAGAAAAAGAACACCAACTTCTTAAGAAAGCACTAAGGAGTTGGAATATACCAATTTCAAAGGGGTTAAGATGGCCTATAAAGAATATTATGAAGAAGCAAAGAAAACAAAAGTAGGCAGAAAATTTAGTCAAAGATGGAGAAGAAGACTTATGGGCACAATATGCAGCTATTGAAGAAGAATGGAATAGTAAGGTTGGTGATGGAAAAGTTAAACAAGAGGAAGAAGAACTCATCAAGGTAGAAGAAAACAAGGACATTGAGGTTGAAAGTGAATTGGTGTCAAGATTGGATAAGTTGGTTATGGGTGAAGAGGAATTTGAAGTACAAGAAGACAAGGAGGAGACCTCAAGGTCTCTATATTTTGTTTCTAATTTTTCCTTGGACTATGTATGTGCAGGTTATGAAGGACAAAGTGAAGTGTTTGATGATATGATAGAGTTTTGGGACTTCCAAGTTGCAGGGATGCTTGATAGAAGAAGGCATAAGAAGAACAAAAGGAAGAAAAGACAAAATCTAATTGAAAATACAAAGGACAAGGTGAAAAGTAACTGGAAGACTAGGAAGAAGATAATTCAAAGGGGCTTGAATTCTTTTGCCCTCGAGAGTTTGGTGCAGGAGCACCTATTTGATCACATGCCTCCATGAGGCCATATTGATTAATTTGTTCCATTTTTATGTTTTGAGATTCTAATAATCCCAAGAGGCCACCTTTGTGGTGTTATAGGTCCTAGGATGTTGCTCATTTCTCATATATTGTAAAAATTGTCAAAAGTACAAAATTAGGTAGATGAAATGTCATTAAGGTGTTTTGTCAACACACTAATCAAAAGGTGGTTGCAAATAGTTGGTTTGGGTTGAAAATGTATAAATAAACCCTCCAAAACTCGAATTGGGGGTTGGAGACATCATTTTTGAAGATTGATAAATGGAAACCTCAAATTTTGTGCATTTTCTGATTTTCACATTGTTTCCAGATTGAAGTTGTGATTTGTACGGCCTGGTATGGACTCAAATAATGGAGTATCATATATGGATGGAAAGATCTCTATTTCTAGTTTCCAATTATGTTTTTCTCATTAAATTTTATTTAGTTTTGTGGAAGATATGATTATTTTGGTGACTTCCTATTCTA